>SJYV01047883.1:409115-462729 GCA_006410875.1 Neotragus pygmaeus | reverse complement strand
TATATATATATATATATATATATATATATTATATATGAGATAGAAGTGCAGTAGCCAGTATTTGCTGTAATAAACAATTCAGCAGCTCTTTAACATGGTCCATATTAAATGACTGAGAAGTCTGGCACATTTACAAAAGTATTTGGCAGAAAGTTGAAAATGCAGGTTTCTGAATTCTTTGGTGCAGAAAGAAAAAAAAAAAAGAAATGTAACTTATTCCTGCCCATGTAAGATGATATTTATTGCCAAATTAATGAATAAATCATAAAGCAAGTAGGTACCAAAAAGTAGTTCGTTTAATTAAGAATTTTATCACATACTCATTTTTCCTTAAAAAGTAAACACAAGCCCTAAATATAAGGCAATGTCTATACATCAAGCACAATGCTGAATATCGTGAGTTTGATGATAAATGAAACCTTCCTGCCTCCAAGGTGCTGACCCTCTAATATGAAGTAAAACATATAAGATATTTTATAGTTCAGTACAACTGCACGTATGATATTATGGATCCATAAAGCAAGAAGCAGTTATTTTTTGGACGGGGTTGTGCAGGGGCCAATGGAAGAAAATGATAGTTGAATTGTGACTGAAAATCAGATTAGACATTTAGTAGATAATGTCTAGCCCTGAGACATTGGACAAGTGAATGAACCTGTTTCTGGATTAATGTTATATTACACACGAGAGTATAAGGTTTTCAGCTCTGCTGTTGCAGTTATTAATCCAGTTCTAAATCTAGCTACAGACTTTGAAAACAATAATTCTTTCCGCTATTGTGAAAGCACTTGTTAAGCATTCCAAACAATTTGTTGTAACAAACTTTCCCTTATTATTTATTACCAAAAGAAGGGGGCCACAGGAAACATCACACCATCAAGGCTGGCATATGTAAAATTCACACCCAGTGTACCCAGCCTGCTCTTTGTAAGCTTGTATCCTTACTTTTGTTGATATCTGCTCCCTTCTCTTGCCAGAAGGCCTAATGTTGCCTTCCTTTTTTATTTTTGCCATTATTAAATCATCTTTCCTGAAAGATTTTTTGGTTTCTAAATTTATTTCTTCAGTGTTGGACATTTTTCATGAGAGCAAAACTGAATACTTCTTTCTAAATATAGTAACAGAACTTCAGGCATCTTTTGTGACTTATGACTTGGCTTTATAGTAGTTTCAAACAATTAATAAATCAGTATACATATTAATGTTATCAGTGCTTATTAATGTAATGTTTTGAGGCAATGTGAGTATTTGATTCACCGGACAGATGTTTAGCAAAGAATTCTATTTTATTCTTGATCTTCCAGACTTTTTTTCCAACACTTATTACAGTTTTTACAAAGGTCAAGATAACATCACTTTGAACCATTGTTCGAGCCCATTCCCCGAGATGGTTCCTGTGAAGAAACATGAGGTTTTGTTTGCCTTTTAAAGAATTCACTAGTTCTTTATACTATTGTGATTCACTGTCTGAGTGTAAAGCTATTTCAAGATATTCTTTGTGGACTGCTGTTTCAGATCTCCTTTATCAAACTACAGTGGTCCATGGGGTTCCTTGCTCAATACTCTTCCATCTTTCTATATTCTATGTAACAAATCCTATCTATTTTTTTGAAGTGAACAATATTATTAGACGTCCATGTTGATATATCATGACCTTGGGGCCAATATGGGGTCACCGATTTTGTGTGTTAATAAGTGAGTTAGACATGTTGCAATTATTTGGAAAATTCAGGTCAAAACCTCCCCCAAGAATATAACCAGATATACCCTGATAATTGAGACTGCTTTGTGATACAGCTATTCTGTTTGTTACCTGTACAAAATGTTTATTTTACGTCTGTATACCTGACCTGGGGGGCTCATCTTCCAGTGTCATATCTTTTACCTTTTTATACTGTTCATGTTCATGGGTTTCTCGTGACAGCAATACTGGAGTGTTTTGCCATTCTTTCCTCCAGTGGATCATGTTTTGCCAGAACTCTTCGCTATGACCCACTCATCTTGGGAGGCCCTGCACAGCATGGCTCATAACTTCATTGAGTTATGCAAGCCTCTTCACCATGACAAGTCTGTGATCCATGAAGGGGTTGGATGCAAATATATTTGTATAAATGATATTCTACAATTCTCAGTCAAGGAATCTATTAAGTCTATCTTAAGACTTTAGAATATAGCTGGTATTATTTTCATGGAATTCCTGCCTGTTTAGTACATTTGATCCAATCATTTTTCTACATCGGATACATGCTATCATTCCCTTTGCTTGAGATGGCTCTTCAACTTTTTGTAAGCCTCTTAATGATTTAGAACATCACTATAATTTCTTTTTAACCTCCCACTTCAGCAATTAGTTCTGGACTCTGCTGAAATGAAGATACTTCATAAGCGCTTCTTGAATAAATGAACACAAGCCCAATAAATCCTCCTCTAAGTGGAATTAAAAGTATGTAGTTTTGACTCCATAGGAGGAGCTTCAATTGAATGTAGCCAGAAACAGAGCTGAAAATTAATTTGACAAACATATAGATTTAAATGTATATAGATCAGCCGTGATGGGCAATTTTCCTGTAACTTCAACACTGAATCTCAGTGTAAAATGTGCTGGATTTCTTCATCACCATTTAGGTACTGAATTTTTTTCCAGTGGGAAAATACTTAGTATTCTATCATTGAATTTATGTGTTACAAAGTCCCCTCCCAAATTTATGTATTCATTGAAAAGCGGCACCTCATAATGTCAAAACTTTATTTATGCTTAGAATAGATCTACTTGTCTTAAAAGTATCACTTGTCATTTCTGTTGGAATGAGTTCAGAAATTATCCATCACTTGACCTATTTGATATTGACCTACAATAAATCTTGCATCCTATCTCATAGCTGGCACTGTCTTTCCACATCCCACTGAATGTTCAGGGTAACAGAGTATGCACTTTCAAAATCAGATAATGGGCAGAGGAGTGGAGATAATTGTAGGTGATGTCATAACTGTATTTATGGTTTACTTATTTTATTCTTTTGTATACTTTATTTTTCCAAAGACTTTATTTTTTAGAGAAATTTTAGGTTTATAACAAAACTGAGAGGGAGGTACAGAGATTTCTCATATACACCTGCCCCAAATTTCTTCCCCATGATCAATATTACCCACCCATTTTTTTACCAAGGATGAACTTTACATTAACACATAATAATCACCCATACTCCATAATGTACCTTAGGGCTCACTGTTGGTATTATATATTCTGTGGGTTTGGACAAAAGTATAATAACATATATCCATCATTATAATATCATACAAAATATTTTCATTGTCCTGAAAATCCTCTGTTGCATATACTCATCTCTACTCATCTTTCCTCCTGGAAACCACTGATTTTTTTAAATTGTCTCCATAGTTTTGCCTTTTCCAGAATGACATATCATTGAAATCATACCGTATGAAGACTTTTCATACTATGTGAAAGGAGAGACATTACTTTGCCACAAAGGTCTATCTAGTCAAAGCTGTGGTTTCTCCAGTAGTCATGTATACATGTGAGAGTTGAACTATAAAGAAAGCTGAGTGCTGAAGAATTGATGCTTTTAAACTGTAGTGTGGAGAACTACAAGAACACACTCTTGAACTGTGGTGTTGGAGAAAACTCTTGAGAGTCCCGTGGACTGCTAGGAGATCAAACCAGTTAATCCTAAAGGAAATCAGTCCTGAATATTCATTGGAAGATCTGATGCTGAAACTCCAATACTTTGGCCACTCAATGCAAAGAACTGACTCACTGGAAAAGTCCCTGATGCTGGGAAAGAGTATAAGGTCTGTGTAATTTTTAACATGTAGATGTCTAGTTGTTCTAGTCCTCTTTATTGAAGAGACTATCTTTGCATCATTGTTCTGTCATTGCACCTTTGTTAAAGATCCGCTGACTATATTTATGCGGTCTTATATTGGCTCTCTCTTCCAGTGATCTATTTGTTTATTCTTTAGCTGATACCCACTATATTGACTACTGTCATCTTATGTCTTAAAGCCTGGTAGTATCAGTCCTGCAACTTTGTCCTTGTATTTCAGTGACTATTACAGTGTATTACAATGACTATTCTGAGTCTTTTGCCTATTCATATAAATTTTAGAATCATATTTTGATATCCATAAAATAGCATGTTAGGTTTTTTATTGGATTACACTGAATTCATAGATAAAGTCGGAAAGATCTGACATCTTTCTAGTATTGAGTCCTCCTATCCATGAATATGAAATATCTCGCCATTTATTTAGTTCTTTGAGTTTATTCATCAGAGTTCTGTAGTTTTCCTCATATAGATCTTGTACATATTTTATTAGATTTATACTGAGGTATTTCATTTGGGGAGGGGCTAATATAAATGGTATAGGGTTTGTAATTTCAAATTCTATTTGCTCATTGTTGGTATACAGGAAAATAATTGCCTTTTCTATATTAACATTGTATCCGGCAACCTCTTATTTGTTTCTTTTGGATTTTCTACATAATCATCAACTTTGAAAGAAAGATTTCTTTCTTTCTAACTTGTATACTTTTTATTTCCTTTACTTGCTTTATTGTATTGGCAAGGAAGTCTAACATGATGGTGAAAGGAGTATTGCAAGAGAACATTTTTGCTTTGTGCCTGATCTTGGTGTAAAAACTGCAAGTTTCTCAACATTGAAATGTGATGTTAACTGTAAGACTTTTGTAGATAGTATTAATCAAGTTGAAGCAATTCCCTTCTATTTCTCATTTACTGAGTTTTTTAATATATTTTTAACCTGAGTGGGTTCACATTTTGTCCTTCTTTTGTATCATTGTATGATTTTTCTTGTTTAATCTGTTGATGTCATGGATCACATTAATTGATTTTTGAATGTTGAACCAGTCTTGGCTACCTCAGATAAATCCAGTTTGATTGTGGTGTATAATTCTTTATACACATTTTTTAACTCAAATTACTAGCTGTGGGGGAAGAATTTTATACCAATATTCATGAGAGTTATCGGTCTGTAAAGTTTTTCTTTTAAAGTTTTCCTTTGATTTGGATATTAGGCCCATGTAAGATAAGTTAGGAAGTATTCCCTTTGTTTCTATTTTTTGAAAGCAATTGTAGATAATAGGTACAATTCATTCCTTACATGTTTAGTAGAATTTACCAGTAAAATCATTTGGGCCTATTGCATTCTCTTTTGGAATGTCCTTAATTGTAGATTCAATTGATTTAATAAATATAGGCCTATTCAGATTGTTTACTTCTTCTAATGTGAGCTTTGTCAGTTTGTGTCTTTGAAGAAACTGGTCTATTTCATCTAGATTATCAAATTTATAGGCATAGAATTATACACAGTATTCCTTTATTATCTTTTAAATTTCTATGACAAAAGGGTGATATTTCCTCTTTCATTTCTGATATTAATATTTTATATGTTCTCTCTTTTTTCTTAGATTGACTAGAGGTTTATTGCTTTTATTGATATTTTTTAAAACTCCAGTTTTGGCTCCATTGATTTTTTTCTACTGATTTCCTTTTTTTAATTTCATTGATTTCTGCTATAATTCTTATTTTTTCTGTATTCTGACTGTTTTAGACTCAGTTTGCTCTTCTTTTCCTCACTTCCTAGCATGGTGACTAGGTTGTTGATTTTAGATCTTCTTTTCTAATAGATGCATTCAATGCTATACATTTCCCTTAAATATTGGTTTTGCTACATTCCACAGATTGTGATAAATTGTATTTTTTTCCACTTACTTCAAAATATTTTAAAATTTATTTTGAGATATTTTGACCCATGTATGTTATTTAGAAGTACATTGTTTAATCTTCATCTATGTAGAGATTATTCAGTTATATTTCTATTATTAATTTCTAGTTTTCCAGTACACGTTGTATGATTTCTGTTATTTTAAATTTGTTAAGGCTCATTTTATGCCCCAGAATGTGTTATATCCTGATAAATCTTTCATGTGACCTTGAAGAAATTGTGAATTCTGCTGTTGTTATATGAAATATTTTATAGTATCATGATGATATTCTGCTGTCAGTAAAGTTGACTGATGGTATTGTTGAGTTCAACTATTAGCATGGTTTTTTGTTTTCCAACTGGATCTGTCCATTTCTGAGAGAGAAGTGTTGAAGTTTCCAACTACAATAGTGGATACATCTTTTTCTCTTTACAGATCTGTCTGTTTTTGTCTCATTTTAAGGTTCAACCATGAAAAGATTGTTATGTCTTCCTGGGTAATTGACTCCTTTATCATTATGTGATATCCGTCTTTATCCCTAATAACTTTCCTTACTTTGAAGTTTTCCCTGAATTTATACACTTGCTTCAGCTTTCTTTGATTAATCTTGTCACTAAACAAAATATATAATGATATATTTGCCAAGTGATAATGATACATTTGTTTATATTCATTTACTTTCAATCTATGTTTGCCTTTATATTTAATGTGGCTTTCTCTTAGTAGTAAAAGAGCCAGTGTTCCATGATCCACTCTGATGATCTCTTTTAACTGGTGTATTTAGACTATTGACATTCAAGGTGATCATTGATATAGTTGGATTAATATCTATCAATTTTGTTATTATTTTCTATTTATTGCCCCTGTTCTTTGTTCTTATTTTTATCTTCTATTCTTTTTCTGCTTTTAGTGGTTTTAATTGAGCATTTTATGTGATTCCATTTTTCATTCTTTCCTTAGCATTTCAGTTACACTTTTCTTTTACTTTTTTTTAATGGTTGTCCTATAGCTTGCAATACACATTTTCAGCTAATTCATGTCCACTTAAAAAAAAAAAAAAACATCATGCCACTTCACAGACAGTGTGAATGCCTTATAATAACAAAATGATGATAATTCCTCTCTCCCATCCCTTATATCATTGTTGTCATTCATTTTACTTATATATAAACCACACATACACACACACACATATGTAATATATAAGCTTAAATAATTAAGTATATTGTTGCTATTTTTTGAACAAACTTGTATCTCAGCTCACTTAAGAATAAAATAAAACAAAAATCAATTTTAATTTTATTTTCGCTTATTCCTTCTTTGATGTTCTTCCTTTCCTTTTATAGATCTGAATTTTTCACCTGTGTTAATGTCTTTCTTTCTGGATTCCCTCTTTTTTTTATTTTTTTGCTCTGGGAAAGTTTTTATTTCTCCTTTATTTTTTTAAATATTTTTTTTTTAATGTGGACTATTTTAAAGTCTGTGTTGAATTTGTTAAAATACTGCTTCTGTTTTATGTTTTGGCTTTTTGCCCACAAGACATGTTGGATCTTATCTCCCCAACCAGAGATCAAACCTGTATTCCCAGCATTGGAAGCTGAGGTCCCATCTATTGAACTACCAGCAAAGTTTCTATTTCTCCTCTACTTTTGATGGATAATTTCACAGAATACAGCATTTTAGGTTGCCTTTTTTTTTTTTTTTCTTTTAACATTTTAAATATTTCACTTTGCTCACTTCTTGCTTGTTTGTTCTCTTAGGAGAGTTCAGTTGTAATTCTTGTTTTTATTCCTCTGTAGGTAAGGTGTTTTTTTTCCCCTTTGATTTCTTTCAGGATTTTTTATTTATGTTTCTTCTATAATTTGAAAATGATGTGCTTATATGGGTTTTTGTTTTGTTCCTTTGCTTTTTATCATACTTGGTATTCTCTGAGTTCCCTGGATCTGCGGTTTGATGCCTGACATTAATTTGAGAAAACTTGATTATTATTGCTTCAGATATTTCTTTGGTTTCCTTTTTTTTTCTCTCTTTCTATTTCCTTTATGCATATGTTACATCTTTGTAGTTATAACAAAGGTGTTACAATATTCAGGCAGAATATTCTGTTCTGTTTTTCTCAATATTCTGTTCTGTTTTTCTCAATATTCTGTTCTGTTTTTCTTAGTCTTTGTTCTCTTTTTGTATTTCAAAGATTCTCTTGATATATCCTCTAGTTCAAAATGGTTCCTTTTCCCCTCCCCTTACTGGAAGCCTGCATGGATTTTTTTCTGAGGCATTTACTGTGGGAATCTGGTAACCTACTAGAGATAAATCTTACGATACTGCAGAGGGCCCTTTAAGTCCCCTTTCTCCATGGAGGAGCCTCCAGAAATTCACCAACTACAGTTCAGATTTTCTTCCTCCAGCACGGGTTCTCTGATCAGTTTCTGCTCACCTAAGCCACATTTTCCCTGTGTTCACCTGTCTTGACAATATTATGCGCAGTGGTTTGCTCTGTATCCTCCCCTTTCTTAAATTCCAAAAAGAGTTTTTGATTTTTCACTTCGCTCAGCTTTTCACTTATTTTTAGGACCAAACAGATACTTCCAAGATTCTTATAAGCAGAATTGTAAACTGGGAGTCCTAGACTTTGTTTTTTTAGAGCCAATGTTATTTTGAGAAAATTATGCAGAAAATATAGAGTCCCATATATTTCCTCCACTTCTCCCACCACTAATTTGCTCTATTATTAACATCTTGCATTAGTGGAACTCTTGTTTCAATTGATGGAACCGATATTGATACATTAACACTAACTAAATATATAGTTTATATTATGGTCTACAGTTTGATATTGTACATATTGTGGGTTTTGACAAATATGTAATGTCATATATCTATACTTACAGTATAACATAGAGTAGTTTCACTGCCTTAAAAATACCCTATGCTCCATTTATTCACCCCTTTCCCCTTGCCCTTGAAAGCTTGAAACCTACTGATCTTTTTATTCTCTACATAATTTTGCTTTTTCCAGAATGTCTTATAGTCAAAATCATACCATATGTAGTCTTTTCAGACTGGCTTCCTTCACTTAGCAATATGTATTTAAGTTTGCTCCATGTCTTTTCAAGTCTTGATAGCTCATCTTATTTAAGTGCTAAATAATACATAGCCATATTTATATAATGGCTGCTGTCCAGGAACAAATGGGATTATTTGAGGTGTCATATATGGGAGAAAAATAAGATTTTGGAGCCTATAGCCATGGGTTTTAAATGTAACTTTGCCATGTTTTAGCTGCAAGCTTAGACAATTTACCAAAGATCTCAGAGCTGCAGTTTGCCATCTCTCAAATTAAAATATTAATATCTATCTTTAAATGGTCATGATAATAAATAGAATATAACATCATAGCATAGCACCTAATCATGCCACCAGCAGCCGAAGCAGCAGCTGGGATCATCAAGAAAGAAATAGTAACATTGTTGGCATGGGATGGCATCGTCTTTTCAGTATAAATGCCTACTTTTAATAAAACCACGTATTATGTAAGTACAGCTAGACTATTACAATAACAAATAGCAATAAGGTAAGGCTGTTAAATCAAATGAAAAATAAATAATCAATTAAAAATAAAAGGCTTCAATCTATTATAAAATAATAGGCATACAGAAAAGGGTATGAAGTGGGAAAAGAGTTTCTTTTTTTTTTTTTATTGATTATTCATTTTGCAACTTGACTCTAACAAGATGGCTACTTTATTTTTTTTTAATTAATTTATTTATTTTTTTAAATTTTACTTTACAATACTTTATAGGCTTTGCCATACATCGACATGAATCCAACACAGGTGTACATAAGCTCCCAATCCTGAATCCCCCTCCCACCTCCCACCCCACAATGTCTCTCTGGATNATAACTTTTCTTCCAAGGAGTGAGCATCTTTTAATTTCATGGCTGCAGTCACCATCTGCAGTGATTTTGGAGCCCAAAAAACAAAGTCTGACTCTGTTCCACTGTTTCCCCATCTATTTCCCATGAAGTGATGGGACCGGATGCCATGATCTTCGTTTTCTTAATGTTGTGCTTTAAACCAACTTTTTCACTCTCCTCTTTCACTTTCATTGCTTAGTATAAGCTAATAACCACATGCAGGTCAATGTTTATTCTTTGATAAGATAAACAGATAAATATATTTATATCTCACATTTAATTCATTAAGCAAAAATAATTATATATTTTAATTTCCTTATTCATTAAAAATGGTTTGAATTCTTACCAGGTGCAATCAATATTCTAACAGGTGGCATACATCAATTTAAAAAAACAGGTATTTTTGCCACACAGTTATGAGTTTTGGTTTATTACTTTATGAAAATTATTTTTAAGATTGAGGTACAATATATTATTAAAACACTGCTGCCATTTCCCTCAAATACAGAGTCATTTATCTAATTATCATTCTATTCTCTAAAATAAAGATATTAAAAAAAAACTAGTGTCTCAAGTTATTAGAAAACAAAAACAAAATTAGCACCTCCATAGAGTAGGGAATAGCTGATATTTACTTCTAAATTTTTTTTTATTTTACACCAAATATAACTATGTTTTAATGAATGTGTAATTACATTATATTTATTTTAATCAAAAGTTAGAATAATACAACTCAAAGAATAAAGCCTCATTGGTAGAAACTTTTCTTGAAATATTGAAAGGTTAGTGTCTACTCTCAGAAGCAAACAGTAGGAAAAACCACCTTTTCTCATTAATGGCAGTGAAAATACAAGATCTGTTTATAATTAGGCAAACATGGTCAAGATTTCAAAATGTGTTATTTCTGCATTTGTATCTTCACAGGTTCAAAATGCTCTTTAAAATGTGAAACTTGTGTTTACTAGTTTCAAGGCGTAGAGATAGAGATTCAGTTTCCATGGAACAGCTGGATCTAATTAGAACCCAAAGTTCTGATTCCACTTGATCTGATTTCCCCATCTGTATGGAGTCATTACACCATAAATAGTGTGAGCTGTAACTTCCAGTTCAAACCAGAGAGGAACTGACAATCAGGGCTCCTGTTCCACAGGGTCACTGAAAGTTCTGTTGAACAGCACAGCATTTCCATATGGGCTGATTCAATCATTTAGAACTTTTCCACCACTAAGTAAAGAAGGGAGAAATAAGCTTTTTTTCTGCCATCCATCCATTCATTTACTTTTTTTGGAAGATTTAAAACTCTGAAGTGTCAGATTTAAGAATAAAATATTCTCTATTATCACCAACTTCTCATTGTATCTTTTTATGTATATTTATTTTTGTTTCATGCTTTGTTTACAAGGGTATAATGCTTCCTTTCGCTTTCATAAATTGAGTATTTAATGAACTTATAGAACAAATATATATTAGGAATATAAAAGATATCATCCTTTTCCAATCACATCATTTCAGAAATGTGAAGACTGAAGGTCAGGAAAGTTCATTTCAGCTCACTCATAGGAGACATAAGAGAGAAGTCACAGACTTCTGAGTTCTCAACTAGTATTCATTCATACTGACTAGGCTAGGAAACCCTTCCAGGGAAAACATAAATATCTGGCTTTTCTGGATTTTACAAATCGGAGAATAAGGAGAGAAAGAATATTCATTTAAAAACAATTGCTGTTAAATTTTTGGATTTTATGTATCCCTACATTTTTGTATGTATAACTTTGTGTCCTTCCCATTTTAATGTTTTATCCTTTTCTTAAGTGATTAATCAGTTTTTATAAACATATTTTTAATGGCAAGAATGGATCTTAAATAGGTGTACCAAAATTTTAAAGAGCGTTTTTTTGTTTTATAAGTTGTTTTTGCTAATTTAATAATGCTATGATGATAATCCCTGTACACTGTTCTTTTGTACATTTTTTTTTATGTCTTTAGGATAAATTCTTTTAATTGGATTTCTTTGGTCATATGATATTCATTTTAACCCTCTGATATTTGTTGCCAAATACCTTTCTGGAAAAAGCCATTTTACAATTTACGATTGTAAATTGTAAAAAAAGCCAATTTACAATTATTCTCTCAGAATATGAAAATTTTGTGTTTCTGCACATACGGCTACTATTTCCTAATAATTTCATATGAATAGGTAAAGTGTAGCATCCAATTTTAATTTTCATTGATTAAAAGTAGAACTGAACACGTCTCACATTCTTCTTGGACTTCATAAATATATCTAATTAACTACCATCTGAGCCACCATGGAAGCCCTTATGGAAAGTGGTAAAATTAAGAAACTGTGGACAAGAAAAGAAATACTCAATTTCAGTTGAAATGATCAGAAAACACATTTAACTAGTATCCGAAAAAGACAAGTAAAATTTTCTATATCCAGCCCTATGAGGAAGAATTGTGGTCAGGCACCATTAACGGCTCATGGAAAAATGAACTAAAAGAAAAAGAAACCATCTAGCAATTTCTGTAATTGAATCATGGCTCTTCAGAGTTGGAAGAGACTTCTGGAGTTGTTCTAGCTCAACTATGCAGTTTCTGCATGAGGGAACTGAGCATTTAAGTGCCTTGCTTAGGGTATCATCTTGTTCGAAAAGCCAGAAATAGAATTTGGACCTCATCATTCCAAGTTGAATGCTCTCTGAGCAATTTTACAGGACTGAAAACATCATCAAGCAGAGAGCTGTAATGCTATGCTTGCTCCTTGAATGAATCATTTAACTTCTCTGAAACTCAGTTTCCTCATCTTTAAAATGAGAAGACAGGACCGGATGAACATGAACACTCTTAACATTTTCAAAATTACTGGATTTTACCTGCCAATATCTTGACACTCAAGTTCTTTGTTTTCTCAGCCATACTAATGTTAAAAAAAATGTGTTTCCCTTCATATACATTTTTTAGGTAGTTAAATTGCTTCTTCTTCCCTGTGGTCAGGTAATTCAGAAACTGCTGGGGTTTTTTGTTTTAAATTGAATTTTCTGAACAAAATTGTTTCTTGGTCAGGATGATTTACAAGATATTTTAGCTCCCAAAGCATTATTTTAAGAAAGTTATAAACAACAGTGAATGGGGACAGTGCTAGTTGACTATTTTTTCTAGCTCAAGAAAAACGAGTAGGATATATTAAATGTTATTTTTCATTAAAATTGAAGGTATTCTGCATTGCTTTTCCCCCTATATATTTTTACCTATTTTCCTTGCTGTTTATGCTTTTATGGGTAGTATTGGAAGTAGCCATGACATAATTTGATTTCCATGAGGGCACATCAGTAATATGCTCATATGCATAGTCTTAAGTGTAGAAGCTCTCACAAACCACCTGTCTGACTTTTGTTGGTATGAAGTGACAGCCATAAATCAGTGTATTGTGCTAATAAAGCTAAGATCATTCATTCAGTTCTTAGTCCTTGGTTTTCTTTCACCCATAACTGCCTGCAGTAACTTAGCTGTAAAGGAGAGTAAAGAAGAAAGTGCAGAGGACTAAGTATAAATCTATCACTAATGGAGGGAAACTAACAAATGAACAAAAACTCACACATGAATCACTGAATGGTCACAGCAGTTTGGCAGGCAGGAGAAGAAAGTAAAGAGGAAAACGGCTCATAGGTAGTTCATCTATTAGAACAGAACCAAAGTACTAATTGTTTTTTAGTTGCAAAGTTGTGTCCCACTCTTTTGTGACCCTATGAACTGTAGCCAACCAGGTTCCACTGTCCATGGAATTTCCCAGGCAAGAATGCTGGAGTGGGTTGCCGTTTCCTTCTCCAGGGGATCTTCCATACCCAGGAACTTATATGTGGTCTCAAATGTTTATTGTGAGCAAATGACTATTTCTTCACCAATAATCACGTAATTAAGAATGTTGGGAAAATATATGGCTCTCTTTCCACACCAAGGATGAGGCCAATGCAAATCTGTAGCTTCCACTAAACTTTTGCTGATCAAATTTCTGAATGTTTTTTGTAAGGCAAGGTTGGTCAATCCCTGAGATAGAAAGTAATGATATCTGCCAGCAAGCATTTACAAACCCCACCAAATGAATTAGGAGACCCTAATGGGGACAGTGCTAGTTAACTATATATTTTTTCTAGCTCAAGAAAAATGAGTAGGATATATTAAATGTTATTTTTCATTAAAATTGAAGGTATTCTGCATTGCTTTTCCCCCTATATATTTTTACCTATTTTCCTTGCCGTTTATGGTTCCCAAAGACAGAAAATGGTGAGAAAAGAAACTTTCCCATAACTTAGACTTGGGGCTTAGGATATAACATATGCAGAATGACTTGGCTTGAGTCAAGAGTCTTGAATACATTTAGTTCAATATAGAGAATTGTTGGTTTTCCTTTTATCAGAGTAAGAAGCTTATTCCTTTGGCATATATTTTTAAATAAAGCAGTATGACATAACGAGAGTCAACACATTCTAAACATGAAGATTGTTGTTGTCCAGTTATTAATTAAGTCATGTCTGACTCTTTGCAACCCCATGGACTGCAGCACACCAGTCTTCCCTGTCCTTCACTGTCTCCTGAAGTTTGCTTAAACTCATGTCCATTAAGTCAGTGATGCCATCCAACCATCTCATGCTCTGTCAGTCCCTTCTGTTGCCCTCAATCTTTCCCAACATCAGGGTCTTTTCCAATGAGCTGGCTGTTTGCATCAAGTGGCCAAAGTATTGGAGCTTCAGCTTCGGTTTCAGTTCTTCCAAAGAATATTTAGGGTTGATTTCCTTTAACATTGACTGGTTTGATTTACTTGCTGTCCAAGGGACTCTCAGAAGTCATCTCTAGCACAATAATTTGAAAGTATTAATTCTTTGGTGCTCAGCTTTCTTTATGTTCCATGAAGTTTATTTTTTCCTTAAAGTGAAATACCATATCCATAGCTAACTAGTTGCTTAACATATTCACTCAAGACCTGTATCTGTAATAATAATTAGTAGAAAGCTTAATATGTTGGAGGGACAATATTTCAAGTTAGAAACATTAATTCAATAGTTTAAAAGTTGTTCTTTTTTGGTTTCATTCACACCCTTTCTATATTTCTGTTGTAAAGTCCCAGAAGATCCTACTCAGCATAACTGCAGCACACTGCTCCGTTTTCTCTCTGAGACTTAGATTTTTTACCTCTAGTCAAAGAGAAACGGAGGGTTATGCTTTAATTTGAAATAATATATGTATTTCTAAGCATGTATAGCTATTTTCACCTACCTAGTACTCATACAAGGTACTAGGCTTGTTCTCTGGTACATGATCTAACTTGGAGGAGCCAGGATGAACCCAAAGTGTTAGGTCCTATGTAAGATCAGTCTTAATTATGATGTTCTATAGTTCTCAGAAAAAAAAAAATCAGTTAATTTCTGGGTATTTCTGGCAGATTTTCTTAAGTAGTGAGAGTTCAGATGAGTTGTATTTGAGTTAAATTCCTGGGATACGCTCCTGATCCAAGAGATACCATGCTAGTTCAGAGCAATCTAATTTGGATTCACTTAACACTTGTGTGAGTGTGTGTGTGCGTGTGCTCAGTTGTTTAGTCATGTCCGACTCTTTGTGATCATGTGGACTCCAGCTTGCCTGGCTCCTCTGTCCATGGGATTATCCTGGCAAGAATATTGGAGAGGGTTGCCATTCCCTTCTCCCTGAGTTTCCTGCTTGGCAGGCAGATTCTTTTACCACTGAGCTACCTGCGAAGCCCACTAAACACTTAGGAGATAACAGAAAAGACAATTAAATGCCTCTGATTACAGGTAGAATGACTCAGGAGAAAGATCTTGGTCTTTATCTTGTTTGAATAAAGAATTCAGCAGAGAGGCCAAGATTGTGACACAGAGACAGCATTTGTTAGAAGCAAAGTACATGTGGTGATCTAGGAGTGACTTGTGCACAATAGAAATGGCTTAGGTTGCTTATATGGGGGTAGTTTTTTAGGTTCTCTGGTCAATCATCTCAAAATGTCAGCAGGAGACTGTCTGCAGCTGCTCATCCTGAGACCTATCTTCTATTTCACCTCTAAAAAATTATTTTATATTGCTTATACACACACACATACACACACACACACAAACACACGTAAGTAAATACACACACAGTTGAAGATGTTTAAAGAATTTGTAGTATTCATTGACCAAAATACTGCATATTTGGGCACAAAGTGTCAATGCTAATTATACTTCTCTAAGGTAGGGCGAACAGTATTAGAGGAATAGGATAACATTCCGAAAACTAAGTTTTCTTTCCTAAGAATGTTATATTCCAAAAATACCTGCCAAGAGTGCATGACCTATGCAGGGCAAAGCAGCCAACCAAAGATTAAATATGGAACTTCCCAATCATTACTCAACTTCTCACCAGCCCAGAGTGTGTCTACTGATTAACCCTGATTGAAATTTAATACCCATTTTTCCTGTTCTATCTAATTTGACAAAGAACTCCAGACAATGTAGAGATAAATGTTAGCCTCTTACTTCCGGTCTATTTTTCAAACATCCAGACACTTCAGCTTAGTCATTTCCTCTAAAAGAAATTAAATCTTACCATGGGCTTCAAAATGGTGCTATTGAATATTTAAAAGACATAAAACATCCTAAGGTAATGATTTATTTCACCCATTTGTCACAATTATAAAAATAAGTATTAAGGGACTACTATAGGCTGCTGCTTTGGGAATGAGAAAAGCCACCTAATTCAAGAATATGTCATATTTCTAAAACTAAGTTATACTGATGTAAATAAAACTCGGTCTGTGATAAGTGACACTATTATTAAATGTTTATATTTCATTCTGCATTCAAGGATTAAAATTTTTGAGGAGATCCTGCTGTCCTGAATATTTAATATTTTGAGATGTTATACTCAAAATATGCCAGAGTTTGATTTACCTAATGTTCAAAAGATGTGTATTCCATGCATACTGTGTGCAAAGCACTCTGAGTGCTTGCATTTTTCAAAAGTCAGAAAATGTGTGATTTCTCTAAAAATAACACAAAACTGGAACATAATCTAAGATTTCTGCTTGAAGCAAAAAAAGCAGTGCTGAAAGGGTATGCTGCAAACCTGGCTTACTACATGGGTCGGTTCCTAATTCGGGTTTGAGGGGTAGGACACATCAGAAGATGTCTTAATATAGCCTGTCAAGGTAGCAAAATTACATGAGATATAGAATTGTGTAAATATATAAATGGTGTGAGAGCAGCTGGTAGGAAAAGCCAGTGGGAAAATGACTAAAGAGGGAAGTTGCATAAAGGGGAAAAATTAGTTCTTTCTAGCATACTTCAGAATTCCTCTTTTACAGTTATCTGAACACATACCAGAATAAAGCCCCTGGAAAAGGGTCACTTGTACTAGAAATAACACAAGAGGATGTACAAGATCCTTTTAATGTTAATAATAAGGATGTTATGTTTTAGAAGTGTTGTACCAATCTTGATGTTAAACAGTTTGATACCTCTCCCACTTAATCCTCACCACATTAGATAGCATTTCCATTTAAAACATGTAGAAATTGAGGCATATATTTCAAGTATCTTTCTCAAGAATTCACACCTATTTATTCAACAACTATGTATTCAACACTGATTACATGTCAGGCAGTGTCTTAGAGTCTTGAGATTAAAAAGTGGATACAATAGAATCTGGCTTTGTGAAACTTTCACTTTAGCAGAAGACAAACAACAGGCAATTGACTTTAACAGAAAAATGACAAAGTTAAATTATATATTAGAAAATAATATCATTATGGAAAAAATTTTAAAGTAGAAAAGATAAAGGGAGATGGAGGGTTTGGAATTATGTTTTTGATGGCACTTTTCATGTAGGCCTCATTGAGAAAATGACATTTGATCAGAAACTTGAAGGAAGTGAACCAGGTCGGTATGAAGGGAAGAGTGTTCCAGCCCCAAGGAAAGTCTGGAGGCCTGAGGACCAGTACAGCTGGAGAGAAATGAGATGAGTCACAGACTAGGAGACAGAGAGTCACAGGGGTGAACATATGTGATGATGAGGGCCATTGTAGTGGTTTTGGCTTTTGTTCCCGATGGTAAAATGGAGCTTCCTCAGGCTATTAGGATCTCTGCCATTGTCAGCCACATAGAAGAAGCTCTAAACTGGGCAAGAAAAGAATGTTCCATTACTCTGTGCTCGCTTCCCTGTGGCAGACTAATGTTTTTCCACAGGAAACATAATTTCTGTAAGTAATAAAATCTGTCATCAATTGTTTATTGTTCATTTAAATTTGATTCCATTTTTGCAAAATCCATGAAGAAAGCTAATTAATGATTTCTATTGACTGTTTATGATTCCAAATCATATCAAATACCCGTCCTGAAGGCATTCTATTTACCACTAAATGAATCTGGATCAGATTTAGGAAAATTACAATATTTCTGAGCCAGAATTTGAAGAAGCTTAGATTTTACAAATTGCAGCAACCACCCACATGCATGTACATTGGTGCCTGGATCATGATTGGAATAGCAGCAGTTTTAATAAGAGCAATGTTCTCCCTTTTCTTTCCCAAATATTGATTCTCTCTTCTACCTCTCCTGTTTCCTAAGAGTAGAGTCTTAAGAATTTAGAGATAACATAACAGGATGATGTATTTTATCAAGGAGGTTTAGCCCCATATAATTGAAAAGTCAATGAAATATGCATCCAGTGCAACCTTTGCTGCTTGCAATAAAGTCCCAAATTTAACCACCAGTTTCCCAATGCCCCCCCTTTTTTTTTCTAGCCTAAGGTACTACTGCAATCACTATACCACCATCACCACTGTCATCACTCAAAAGATGTGTGATCTGAAACATAAAGTCTTTTCTGCCTCATAAGTACCTGGCCAATTGTATTCTATAGACTTGTTGAAAAGCCTGACATGGAGAGAAATGGGGGAACTTCAGGTCAGGTAGGGGAAGGCAAGGACAAATATTTGAAAGTATGTGTGTTTCACATCACCTTGTGTTTTACTAAAGAAAAAGCTGCATACTTCTTTAGGCTGATCTGGTTGCCCAAAAGAGAACAGCAACTGTTTCCATTTGAAGGGGTTTATAAAGCATGTTTTCACAGTTTTACTCCTTTATCTGGCCTCTTTTATGTTCCCTCTTTATTTTTAACTTTCTTATTCACTTTGGAATATATTTTTAGCCCCACCTTAAAACCCCAGTGCTACTCCCAAGCCTAATCCTGGATAAAACAGTGACTCTATCCATTTAGGACTCTTGCTGCCACAGGCTCTCAGAAAAAGAAATATCAAAAGAAATGAGGGAGAGACACAGTCATCTTTTATAGAACAGATATTTATATATTGCCTATGTTAAGCTATAATAACCATTTATAGATTTCCTACCACATGCTAAATACTCAAGCAAGAACAGTGTATTTCATTGGTTCTAAGGTATCTAGGGAATGATTGAATTAATGGGCAAATTACACATAACAAAAAAAACCAGATTCCCTAATTGCTTCATGACTCACTACCATTTAAAAGTTATTTTATTTATATGCAGATGTTTGTCATGCTCCTTTTTTTCCCCCCACTTTTTGGCCGTGCTCTGCAGCATGTGGGGTTTTAGTTCCCCAACCAGAATCGAACTCATGGCCCCCTGCTTTGAAAGTGTAGAGTCCTAACCACTGGAATGCCAGGGAAGGCTCCTTTTCCCTCTGTTTTTTCTCCCTCTCTCCCTTCTCTTTCTTTCTCACACTCAGTAAATTATACCTCACTATCTTTCTTTTTTAAACATGAGCAGTTTTATGATTTATCTTTATTTCATGGTTTAAACACTTGACCATTGGTTCAAGCGGTTATTTTCCAGCCATGATTCCACTCATCGTTAGCAGCACCTGTACCAAGAGCAGTGGGGTTTGCCAGTAGTGAGCAAACTCAGCCCTGCCAGCCCACCCCAATCAATGTCTGAGTGTAGCTGCGCTGTTCCCCTGACCCTCAGGCGTGTTGGTTATTTTGATCCTGTCTTTCATTTGTATAGAGGCCAGCAACTCTGCAAAATTATGTGATGATGACAAATGGGAACTTGGACAAAGCTCTCAGGTTAATGCATTAACTCGCTGTACTACCTAAGGCCCCAAGCATATGGATCATTCTCAGTAAGAGCCTGGGGAACATAAATTAGTGAACCTTACAGAAAAGTCCAAATGAGTGAATCTGGTGCTTCCTGTTCCAGGAAGATGTCATTCTTGTCACATTTCAAATAACCCGAGAATTCTGAACTCTTATCTCTATGTTTCTACTCATGCAGAAGCCCTGCATGGCTGAAGCAGAGACTTCTCAGCGTTGAAATATATTGTCAAGCCTGTGCTCAGTAGCACATACCACACTTGCCTGCATTATACATGACTGGTCCTGCTTACTGATATCACCCCTGCTCTGTTCATGGTTCTTCTACCTCGAGTTTGAGGTAGCAGGGACACCCCCGACCCCCAACATTTTTCTGTGACAGTCATAAGACTTAAGAAGTGGAATGAGTGTGTATCTTCCAAAGGTGTGTTTTCCCATTGGCCTCATTTGGTTGCAAATAAAATTCCTATGACAGGAAGGCTAATTTAAACAATGCACAGGAAACCTTCCTCTGGGTCACCTGTCATGCTTTCACATGCTCTTTTGTTGGTGTGTGCTTTTCCGTAAGCAAAATGTTTTCATATACTGATAGACCTGCTTTAGAAGAAATTCATTCTTTTTTAATATGGTTCATAGAGCTGTAGCTTCTCAACCTTTCATGGGTATTCAGCAACTGTCTCATTTTTCATGAGATACATATGTATATCAGCTATAACACACTGTCAGTGAACAGTGGTTTTCAATCAAATAGGCTGTCAGTAAAGCTGATTCACTAACAAGAAAGCTGTCAAGCTGTGGCAGCTGCTGTCTTTGCTACCCAAACAATCTGTTCTGTGCTAATGGTGACTTGTGCACTCCCATTTATTATACAGTCATAATGAGCAGTGTCCTCAGAAGCACAATCTGAGTTAGAGGATTTACATACTTTGTTGTGTGAATTCTGCAAAGTCAATACCAGCAGAATTAGCAGCTGGTTTTCTACAAAGATTTTGGGGGAATATCTTTGTTTAAGAAATTTTGGTTAATTGTCCAATGGTAAGGAGTCATCTACCATTCATCCTATAAATACCCATGGAGCTTTTAGCTATGTATGCAGTTCTAAGTATTGCTAATATAAAAAGAAATGAGAATAATGTCTGTTTTCCTCCATTTGTTTCAATCCATTAATAAAGCAGATATATGGCCACTCCGAGTTAGAGTGACTAGACATTGTGTAGTAGTCAGAAGCTCTCTTAATTTTTAGTAAATAGTAAATGACTTCTTAATTTTCCAACCTGAAGTCGAATATGTAAGCTCTTATATATTCAGTTCTTGAAATAATACTCTCTAAAAATAAATCATTACTGAAGAAGTTTATTTTTCAAGTGATTGTCTCCCTGGGAGAAATTTAGATTGGTGAGAATATTCAGTTCAAAAGACTGAAAATTTAGCGACTACTTATCATGTTCTGTCACTTTTGTTAAGAAAATAACTTCCTACCATTAACAGGAGCCAGGATACACCATTTATGTTGTTTTCCTGGCTTGAATCACTAGGGGTGAATGGTGAAGGGTGTAAAGGGGAATAATTCATTTTGACACTCCAAGACATCTCCTCTGCAATGTATCTTTTGAAGCCAAGAGCTTTATTTCAGTTTCAAAGGAGCTCTATGTTCTAGGAAGATTACAGTCACTTCAGAGCCAAATTCTACATACCACACAGCTCTCTCCACAGCCAAGGTTTTCACTCTCATTGTGATAGCAGTGTGGCCACAAGTCAGCCAAGAGAGAATCCCACATTGAACTGCATTTAACACATGATCTGTTCTTGCACTGGAAACTTTCGACTGCACAGAAGTTCACTTCCATTACAAACATTGCTTACTCTTAGAGAACTATAATAAAGGCCACATAGTAGGCCCATAATTGTGATAATGAAAATATGACTTGTGAGGGCAGGTAATTATAAGTCTGGAATTGAGATTTCCAAAAAAGGAGCAGTGCAGTTCTGCCTTAATCCATGAATGTTTGTTTGCAGAAAGAGTAGCAAATTTAGGACTGAGATGAGGAATGTGGGTTAAGGTGAGTGACCTGATTTTTCTCCTTGGATAGCCCTGATTGGTTTTGTATTCTCCCATCCCATTCCCCCACTCATCTACTAATACATCATGAAGACATTAGATGAAACGTATGCCTCCATCCATGCTGCCTCTGGTCCTCAGGTGTGTTAATGACACATGCTTGTTGGCCCCACATGACATTACTTGGCAGATCACAAATGCCTGAAGCCCAAACACAAGTGAGTAATGGTTGGTGACTGATTTCTCCCTCACCAGCAGTCCCATTTTTTTTTTCTGAGAAAAAAAATTTTAATACAATAATGTCCAGCTGCCTACACACACAGACACACACATACACAGACACACACACACACACATTCTTCTACCATACTACCAAACTACCATGCACTCTAACCCACACACCACCAAAAACATTGATACTGAGAAAATATTGACAAGATGTCTTCAGCAAGAACAACAAAAGAAATAAGAACATGAATCTTTGTTTTGAAAAAGGTCTTTATTAAGCCAATTCTTCACATGAAGAATTGTAAAAATGCTCAGTAATCCCAACTTTTTTGCTGATGAAAATCATAAAGCATAAATTCACTTAGCTGACAAAGCCTCTAACTGGGCATAGGGAACATGCTTTGAACCCTGTTTCTTTTCCCCTGCATATATATGCATGTGTGTGTCAAGTTGCTTCAGTCATTTCTGACTCTTTGCAACCCTGTGGACCTTAGCCTGCCACCCTCTTCTGTCCATGGGATTTTCCAGGCAAGAATATTAGAGTGGGTTGACATGCATTCCTCCAAGGGATCTTCATGACCCAGGGATTGAAAATACATCTCTTATGTCTCCTGCATTGGCAGATGTGTTCTTTACCATGGACACCACCTAGGAAGTCCTCTGCTGCACATATACTCGCCGTCAAATATACAGACACATTCCTTGCAAAGATGGTGCACTTGTCTGTTTTCTCATGTAGTACTCTGAGCACTGGCACACATGGCTAAGAAAGTAAAGGTGTGTTTTCTTTGGCACAGATGTTCCAGCACTTGTGTGAGGGTGTCAGTTTGGGGAATAGGTTGATCCTCAATTTTGTTTATTTTATTCCTTCCCCTTGTACCAGGTGAAATGGATATGTGTATAACTAAGTCATTTCCCTCAGTATTTAGACACTTAGATATCATTCAGTAAAAGATTCTGAATGTATGGAAATAAGAGATTCTTAAAGAATCCAGAAAATAAAAACAGCTAGGACTATGGCCACATGTGAAGCATGGGAAAAGACACAGTACACTGATAATGGCTCTTGCTAAGAATAGGAAGGGTAAATGTAAACATTTACCATCAGTAAGACAGTAGAGCTTAAGTATTTGATCCCAGATACCACTGTGAAATGTAAGTCATAAGAATACTTATAGAATAATTGTGAAAATTAAATGAGTTAGCACATGAAGAAGGCTTAGAATTAGTTCCTCAGTTCAGTTCAGTCACTCAGTTATATCCAACTCTTTGCAACCCCATGGACTACAGCACTCCAGGCTTCCCTGTGCACCACCAACTCCCAAAGCTTGCTCAAACATGGCCATCCAGTCAGTGGATGGACCAGATGCCATCCAACCATTTCATCCTCTGTCATCCCCTTCTCCTCCTGCCTTCAATCTTTCCCAGCATCAGNAAACAAAGCTAGTGGAGGTGATGGAATTTCAGCTGAGCTATTTCAAATCCTAAAAGATGATGCTGTTAATGCTGCAGTGAATATGCCAGCAAATTTGGAAAACTCAGCAGTGGCCACAGGACTGGAAAAGGTCAGTTTTCATTCCAATCCGAAAGAAAGGCAGTGCCAAGGAGTGTTCAAACTACTGAACAATTGCACTCGTTTCACATGCTAATAAAGTAATGCTCAAAATTCTTGAAGCTAGGCTTCAACAGTATGAGAACTGAGAACTTGCAGATGTTCAAAATGGATTTAGAAAGGCAGAGGGATCCGAGATCAAATTGCCAACATTTGTTGGATCATCAAAAGAGCAAGACAATTCCAGAAAAACATCTACTTCTGCTTTATTGATTACGCATTCATCTACTTCTGCATTCATTGATTATCAAGAGATGGGAATATCAGGATATCTCACCTGCCTCCTGACAAATTTGTATGCTGGTCAAAAGACAACAGTGAGAGCTGAACATGGAACAGTGGACTGGTTCCAAATTGGGAAAAGAGTACGTTAAGGCTGTATATTGTTACCTTGCTTATTTAACTTATATGCAGGGTACACCATGCAAAATGCCAGTCTGGATGAAGCCTAAGCTAGAATCAAGACTTCCAGGAGAAATATCAATAACCTCAGATATGCAGGTGACACCAAACTTATGGCAGAAAGTGAACAGAGACTAAAGAACTTCTTGATGAAAATGAAAGAGAGTGAAAAGCTGGCTTAAACCTCAGCATTCAAAAAATGAAAATCATAGAATCTGGTCCCATCAATTGATGGCAAATAAATGGGGAAACAATGGAAATAGTGACAGACTTGCTTTTCTTGGGCTCTAGAAATCACTGCAGTTGGTGACTGCAGCCATGAAATTAAAAGACACTTGTTCCTTGGAAGAAAAACTATGACTAACCTAGACAGCATATTAAAAAGCAGAGACATTGGTTTGCCAACAGAGGTCTATATAGTCAAAGCTATTGTTTTCCCAGTAGTCATGTATGGATGTGCAACTTGGACCACAAAGAAGGCTGAGCATGGAAGAATTGATGCTTTTGAACTGAAGTGTGGGAAAAGACTCGAGAGTCCCTTGGAATGACAGGCGATCAAACCAGTCAATCCTAAAGGAAATTTACCCTGAATATTCATTGGAAGGACTGATACTGAAGTTGAAACTCCAATATTTGGCCACCTGATTGCCAAGTGCTGACTCATTAGAAATGACCCTGATGTTGGAAAGATTGAAGGCAGGAGGAGAAGGAGACAACAGAGGATAAGATGGTTGGATGGCATCACTGACATGAGTTTGAGCAAGCTCTGGAAGATGGCAAAGCAAGGGGAAGCCTGGCATGCTGCAGTTCACGCAGTCTCAAAGAGTCAGACCCAACTTAGCAGCTGAACAACACAGGATAAACTTTACATAACAAAGAAATGTATACATTTTGCTGTTAATAAATATACAAATAAATGAATGAATATATTTATTAGTCAAAAATGAACAAGATCATTCACAGCCAGATGGAAAAATAATTGTTAATGTTGCATTTTTACTCAACAACAAGCTCACTTAGCTCTAAACCCAGATATTTCCTGGTATCTTCCTTGCCTCTTAGGACTCTCAGGACAAGTGCTTTTTTGGTCTCAATTAGTGAACCCTAAGGCCAAGACCATAGAATGGATTTGATAGAAATGTGTTGACCAACTAATTAAATAATAAACTCTTCTGAAATGCAAAATTATGAGCTTGACTCTTGATCTGCTATGCACTTCTCCATGTTGATACCTCTGTTAACTTCCATGAGACTCTCTACCAGAACTTTATCATTTCAATCACCTTTGTGTGGTACTCTGCTCATATTCATTAGGCATCTGGCATTAATGATAGTGATGAATTACAGAATGTGTTGAATTTTTGTGTCATTTTATAATTTGTTATTAGTTTGGAATACCACTGATAAATTATGATTATACCATAGCAAATATCAGAATACACAATTTTGCTCTTCAAAACTATTTCCTCTCTTAAAATATGACATTTTATTGAAAAGTTGTCTGCTAAGTAGCTTTAGTCATGTCCAACTCTGTGTGACCCCATAGACAGCAGTCCATCAGGCTCCACCGTCACTGGGATTTTCCAGGCAAGAACACTGGAGTGGGTTGGCATTTCCTTCTCCAATGCATGAAAGTGAAAAATGAAAGTGAAGTCGCTCAGTCGTGTCCGACTCTGTGCAACCCCAGGGACTGCAGCCTACCAGGCTCCTCCATCCATAGAGTTTTGCAGGCAAGAGTACTGGAGTGGGTTGCCATTGCCTTCTCCAGAAAAGTTGTCTAAGAGAACTCAAGTTTATCTTTCTCCTAAGGTCAGGTTCTCCTTTTAGGTACTGTTCCATCTTAATATAGCAAATGCTAATTTTCACTTTACAAGTAATAATAATCTATTCTTGTTTCACTTCCAGTTTCTCATTCAATGGAGAGACAAATTAAATGATTTTACACAAATANCTTCTCCAATGCATGAAAGTGAAAAATGAAAGTGAAGTCGCTCAGTCGTGTCCGACTCTGTGCAACCCCAGGGACTGCAGCCTACCAGGCTCCTCCATCCATAGAGTTTTGCAGGCAAGAGTACTGGAGTGGGTTGCCATTGCCTTCTCCAGAAAAGTTGTCTAAGAGAACTCAAGTTTATCTTTCTCCTAAGGTCAGGTTCTCCTTTTAGGTACTGTTCCATCTTAATATAGCAAATGCTAATTTTCACTTTACAAGTAATAATAGTCTATTCTTGTTTCACTTCCAGTTTCTCATTCAATGGAGAGACAAATTAAATGATTTTACACAAATATTCATTTAAAATATTTTAAAATCAAGAAATATGTCATAGCATATAATACATTTAAATGTACATTGAGATGGATTTGACAAATAAACTCCCTTGTGTGGCTACCATCTAATCCAGATATAGAGTATTTCATTAGACTAGAAAGTTCCCTCATGCCATTTTCCAGTTAATGATATTCACTCCTTCCTATATAAATTGATCTATATTAGTTTTAGCTGTTCTATAATTTTAAATAGAACCAGGCTCACACAGTACGCAATAGTTTTGGGGTGGAGTTATTCATTTTTTGTGCATTTTGGCAGCTTATTCATTTTTATTCTGATTACCATTTCACTGTATGACTATACAGTTTGTTTTCTAGTATATATGTTGGTGGACTTGGGGAATTTTTTCCAGGTTTTATCTGTTATAAATACAGCTGCTCTGAACAGTGCTTGTAACTTCTTGAAGGCATATTTTCATTTCTCTAGGAATAAAATTGCAATGTTGTAGACTAGGCACCTATTTAATTCAATAAAGTACTCACTGCTCAAGTGGCTAAGCCATTTAACAATGGCATTAATAATATATAAGAGTTAAGAATCACTCCACAACTTTGCACACACTTAGTATTTTTTAGTTTTAGCTATATGGGTGAGTGTGAATTCCAGTACTCTTGCCTGGAAAATCCCATGGATGGAGGAGCCTGGTAGGCTACAGTCCCTGGGGTCTCTAAGAGTTGGACACGACTGAGTGACTTCACTTTCAGTTTTCCCTTTCATACTTTGGAGAAGGAAACGGCAACCCACTCCAGTGCTCTTGCCTGGAGAATCCCAGGGATGGTGGAGCTTGATGGGCTGCCATCTATGGGGTCGCACAGAGTNTTCCAGTACTCTTGCCTGGAAAATCCCATGGATGGAGGAGCCTGGTAGGCTACAGTCCCTGGGGTCTCTAAGAGTTGGACACGACTGAGTGACTTCACTTTCAGTTTTCCCTTTCATACTTTGGAGAAGGAAACGGCAACCCACTCCAGTGCTCTTGCCTGGAGAATCCCAGGGATGGTGGAGCTTGATGGGCTGCCATCTATGGGGTCGCACAGAGTAGGACACGACTGAAGCGACTTAGCAGCACTTTTAATTTACATCTACTTAATGGATAAAGGGACTTCCCTGGAGGCTCAGACAGTAAAGCGTCTGTCTACAATGCAGGAGACCAGGGTTTGATCCCTGGGTTGGGAAAATCCCCTGGAGAAGGAAATGGCAAGCCACTCCAGGACTATTGCCTGGAAAATCGCATGGACAGAGAAGCCTGGTAGACTACAGTCCATGGGGTCGCAAAGAGTCGGACACGACTGAGCGACTTCACTTAATGGATAAAGATATTGAGAATGTTTTCATGCACTTATTGCTCATCTATGTACCTTCTTTTATGTCAGTATAAGATTTTTCCCTGCTTAAAACTTTAATGACTCATTGATGTTTTTATATGGTCTGGATACAATTCTTTTTTCAGATATATGTACTGCACATATTTTCTTCCGGTTTGTGGTTTGACTTTTCATTTTCTTAGTGGTGTTTTTTCCAAGACCTTAATTTATTAATTTGATGAAGTTCAATTTATCATGAACTAAGGAGATCCAACCAGTCCATTCTGAAGGAGATTAGCCCTGGGATTTCTTTGGAAGGAATGATGCTAAAACTGAAACTCCAGTAATTTGGCCACCTCATGCAAAGAGTTGACTAATTGGAAAAGACTCTGCTGCTGGGAAGGATTGGGGGCAGGAAGAGAAGGGGATGACAGAGGATGAGATGGCTAGATGGCATCACTGACTCGATGGACATGAGTTTGGGTGAACTCCAGGAGTTGGTGATGGACAGGGAGGTCTGGCGTGCTGTGATTCATGGGGTCGCAAAGAGTCAGACACGACTGAGCGACTAAACTGAACTGAACCGAAGATGAGATGGTTGGATGGCATCATTGACTCGATGGACTTGAGTTTGAGCAAGCTCCGTGAGTTGGTGATGGACAGGGAAGCCTGGCGTGCTGCAGTCCACAGGGTCTCAAAGAGTCGGACAACACTGAGTGACTGAACTGACTGAAGGAATCTTGACCTAACTCAAGATGGTGATGGTTTTCTCCAACTTTTTCTTGGAATTTTAATAGCTTAAGATTTAAGTCTATAATCCATTTTAAATTAATTATTATTTATAGTGTGGGTTTAGGTTCAAGGTTCACATTTATGTCTAGTTAATTCAGAAAATTAACTTGTTGATAGTATAGTTGTTGTTGTTGTTGTTGTTGTTTTGAATCACCTTAGCTATTGGCAAAATGATTTTATTTATATGTGTGTCTTTCTATTTCTTGATAGTATGTTCCATTAGTCTTATATCACTGTCATACCTTCTTGATTATTCATTTCAGTCTCTCTGTCATATCCAACTCTTTATGATTACATGGTCTGCAGCATGCCAGGCTTCCCTAGAAGCCTAGCTTCAAGAATTTTGAGCATTGTTTTGCTAGCTTGAGAGATGAATGCAATTGTGTGGTAGTTTGAACATTCTTTGGCATTGCCTTTCTTTGGCATTGCCTTTATTTGGCATTGCCTTTCTTTGGGATTGGAATTAAAACTGACCTTTTCCATTCCTGTGGCCACTGATGAGTTTTCCAAATTTGCTGGCATATTGAGTGCAGCACTTTTATAGCATCATCTTTAAGGATATGAAATAACTTAGCTGGTGTTTCATCACCTCCTCAGACAACCATTTTGACTTTTTGCATTTCTCTTTCTTGGGGATAGTTTTGATCTCTGCCTCCTGCACAACATTATGAACCTCTGTCCATAATTCTTCAGGTACTCTGTCTATCAGATCAGATCCCTTGAATCTATTTGTCACTTCCTCTGTATAATCGTAAGGGATTTGATTTAGGTCATACTTGAATGGCCTAGTGGTTTTCCCTACTTTCTTTAAGTCTGAATTTTGCAATAAGAAATTCATGATCAGAGCTTCAGTCAGCTCCCAGTCTTGTTTTTGTTGACTGTATAGAGCTTCTCCATCTTTGGCTGCAAAGAATATAATCTGATTTTGTTATTGACCATCTAGTAATGTCCAAGTGTAGAAGTATCTCATGTGCTGTTGGAAGTGGTTGTTTGCTATGGCCAGTGTGTTCCCTTGGAAAAACTCTGTTAGCCTTTGCCCTGCATCATTTCGTACTCCAAGGGCAAACTTGTCTGTTACTCCAGACTTTCTACTTTAAAACAAAACAAACAAAACAAAACAACAACAAAAAAAACAGACTTTTTACTTTTCCATTCTAGCTCCCTATGATGAAAAGGACATTTTTTTTTTCATGTTAGTTCTAGAAGGTCTTGTAGTTCTTAATAGAAACATTCAACTTCAGCCTTACTTGTTGGGGCATAGAGTTGGATTACTGTGATATTTAATGGTTTGCCTTGAAAACAAATAGAGATCATTCTGTTGTTTTGTAGATTGCACCCAGTTACGATGGACGTGAGTCTGANTCTTAATAGAAACATTCAACTTCAGCCTTACTTGTTGGGGCATAGAGTTGGATTACTGTGATATTTAATGGTTTGCCTTGAAAACAAATAGAGATCATTCTGTTGTTTTGTAGATTGCACCCAGTTACGATGGACGTGAGTCTGAGTGAACTCTGGGAATTGGTGATGAACAGGGAGGCCTGGCATGCTGTGATTCATGGGGTCGCAAAGAGTCAGACATGACTGAGCAACTGAACTGAACTGAACTGAACTAATTGGGTACTTGGTGTAATAATTTTGACTATTGTAGAATGATAAATAATTCTTGAAATCAGTACTGTAAGTCCTCAAACTTTGTTCTTTTTTATTTTTCTAAAGTTTATTTGGCTGTTTTGAGTCTTTCAAAATTCCCCTAAATTTTAAAATCAGTTCATCAACTTCTGTACAATAGAACATGGTGGTGTTATGTTTGAGAGTATGTTGACTCTATAAAAATTGAGAGAATTAATATCTCTTAGTCAGTGACTATAGTGTATTTTATTTTTTTTAATTTCTTTAATTTTCTCAGTGATGTTTTATAGTTTTCAGTCTAAAGTTTTTATATATTTTGTTTAAGTTTATTCCTAAGTATTTCTATGCTTTTTATATACTATTTAATAGTACTATTACCAGTATTAATGTATTAGCCATTGGTTTTCATGAGCATATACAAATTAAAATTATTTTTTATTTTGAGCTCATATTCTTCGAGTTTGTTATTTTTAAGATTTTTATAGATTTCTTGAATGTTTTACCTAAATACTATGTAATATAGAAATAAAGACAGCTTCACCTTATCCTTTAAACATTTTAAACACTGTCAAATGATTTCCTGTATCTATTGAGTTAATCATATAATTTTTATCCCTAATTGGATTAATATGATTCAATAACAATTAATTTTCAAATATTGAACTGTTGTTGCATTTTAGGGATGAATTACATTTGATCATTACTTTATGTATATGTTTTCTATGAAGAAAGTCCAAATAAAACAGATTCATCTTACAGACAATCTCAACTTCAGGGAAAAGTAAACTCGATATCATTAGCCCCAAGGTCACTGTTAACTGTTGAGATCTGAGGTCCCAGATGCCAGCATTTCCCCAGGTGCTAGATTGACTGTCTCTGTTCGTGCTGTTGCTTTTTTTCATCTTTTTAGCTGTGGGTGCTTTCTTTATTCAATGTTGTCTCTGTAGTTCATGTTTTCACTACCACTGGCCAGCCCAACCTGTCATGTGACACCTCAGCTGTCACTAATTCGAATTTGACCTTTCCATGATAGATAATGCAATCCCTTTACCTTCCCTAAAGTGTCCTGGAATATAGGTATTAATGTGTATTTAGAATGCAACTAAAGAGCCTCTTGATAAGTGTGAAAGAGGAGAATGAAAAAAAAAAAAAGACTAACTTGAAACTCAGCATTAAAAAACATTAAAAAACATTAAGATCATGACATCTGGGCCCATCTCTTCGTGGTCAATAGAAGGGGAAAAAGTAGTAGCAGTGGCAGGTTTTATTTTCTTGGTCTCCAAAATCACTGCCAATGGGGACTGCAATCATTAAATTAAAAGACGTTTCTTCCTTGGAAGGAAAGTTATGATAAATCTGCCTGCTAAGTATTTTCAGTCACATATGACTCTTTGCAACCCTATGGGTGGTAGCATACCAGTTCCTTGGCCCATGGGATTCTTCCAGCAAGAATACTGAAGTGGGTTGCTATTTATGTCTCCATGATAAACCTAGACAGTGTATTAAAAAGAAACAGAGACATCACTTTGTCAGCATATGTCTATATAGTCAAAGCTATGGTTTTTCCAGTAGTCATGTGTGGATGTGAGAACTGGACAGTAAAAAAAAGCTGATCACCAAAGAATTAATGCCTTTGAACTATGATGTTGGAGAAGACTCTTGCAAGTCCCTTGGACTGCAAGGAGATCCAACCAGTCAGTCTTGAAGGAACTAAACTCTGAATAGTCATTGGAAGGATTGATGCTTAAGCTCCAGTGATTTGACCTCCTGATGCAAAGAGCCAACTCATTGGAAAAAATCCTGCTGCTGGGAAGGATTAAAGACAAAAGCGGGGCGGGGGGGAGTGGAGTAAAAGATGAGGTGGTTAGATAGCATCAACAACTCAATGGAAATGAATCTGAACAAACTGCAGGACATAACGAAGGACAGAAAAGTCTAGTGAACTGCAGTCCATGAGGTTGTAGAATCAGACATGACTTAGCGACTGAACAACAAAAAGGATGCAACTATCTAAATTTAGTTTATTCCTTTAACTACGATATCATACCTATGATTATTCCTTACTAATCAAATTGTTTCAGACTGAAATGTCTCTTAATTCAGAGTGATTTTCCTATTCCTACTGGTGCAATATTCTTAGAAAATTTATTTATAATTTTATTTTGTTTTAAATGTTAATCTTGGAAATTTCTGACCTGCATTTCTGTCAGTCCTCTTTTCCTTAAAAACCCTCTTCCTTCAATATCCTGGAGTCCTCAGACAAATACAACACCTAACAAATTTCTTTAATTTCCCAGTGGTGCTATGCAAAGTATGTCTGTAAGGCCCCCACGTTACCCATGCCACAGTCAGAAGAAAAATAGTAACAATAATAATTAAGATATCATATTTTTAATACTTTCTGTACACCAAACATTTGCTAAGCACTTGACATATAGAAGCTCATTTGAAACTCATGTAAACTCTGGGAAGTAAGCTCTGTAAACCCTAACATACAAAGGGAATAATTTGCCCCTGGAAATTTTGAACCTTGGATGAATTATACTTCAAAAATTCAGATTGGTCTCATTCAAAGCATTTTCTCCTAACCTCATGCTAATTTCTATAGGAAAATCACAGTATCCTTAGCGTTCCACCCAACCAACCCAAAGAAACACAAAACCACCCTAATGATTTCTCCACACATAAAACAGTGATGCTACACATGCCTTAAGTCTGACTTGATTAACTATCTTAAAGAAGTACCATGAAATTGCTTTTGTTGAGCAGGGGTTCATTATGTGTTCTAGTTCTTAAGTTGCACCAATTCTGATATTAATTTTCAAATATCTTATCTTGGAATTTGAGCTTTTATTCCTGCATCCTGACATTAAGTATTGTTTGACTCACATATACTTCTTCCTAGACCATGAACCTGTCCTTTAATGTTTGTAGACATTTTATAGTATCCACACTGGACCCCAAATCTCTACATTATCTTGTACTTTAAAAATAGGTTTGGGACTTTCATTCACTTTATAATCCCTTGTTGCTTAATCTTTAATCATTTTCTATAAAGTTTATTTTGGCAAAGTACCTGCAGTTAACCTAAACTTCCAAAGCACAGTGCTTGTTTCTATAAGTATGCTTTCTTTAATTATTACATTATTACAAATGGTTGCATTAATTATTATAAAGAATAAACAATTTGGAGACCAATCTTATTGGAACAAGTATGAAACAAAACTAGTAATCAACAACCACTATTTACTTTAATCCATTTGACCAACTGATTTAATATAATTTGATAAGATCAAACTACCTGAGCACTGCAAATGTGTGGTGATTCATGCCATATAGGTATAATACAATGTGATCTACTGCATTAGAAAGAGATTTAAGAAATCAACAGATAAACTGGCCTATGACAATCTAACCAAGAAAAATATGTTTGCAATTTATCTGTGGGACAAATGGATGTCTCAATCTTATTCAAAAGAGAATTCAGTTTCTATACATCCTTAACAAATCTTCTATTTCCCCCGGTCTCAATTATCTCAAAAAATGATATCACTATCAATCTGTTTGCTCAAGTCAAAATGTACACTTATGCTTCAATTTTAACTTATTTTTTATCCTCACACTAATAAATTCTATGTATCCATCTCTCCTGTTCTCATTACCCTTATCTTAGTCCAAGCAACATCATGTTTCTAGGTTTACTTCAATAGACTTAAACTGTTGTTTTTTGTTTGTTTGTTTGTTTGTTTNTACAGCATCATCTTTCAGAATTTGAAAGAGCTCAACTGGAATTCCATCACCTCCACTAGCTTTGTTCATAGTGATGCTTTCTAAGGCCCACTTGACTTCACATTCCAGTATGCCTGGCTCTAAGTGAGTGATCACACCATCGTGATTATCTTGGTTGTGAAGATCTTTTTTGTACAGTTCTTCCATGTATTCTTGCCACCTCTTCTTAATATCTTCTGCTTCTGTTAGGTCCATACCATTTCTGTCCTTTATCGAGCCCATCATTGCATGAAGTGTTTCCTTGGTATCTCTAATTTTCAGTGGTTAGTTAGTGGTTTTTAACAAAACATTTGTACAAATATATACATATATCCTGTACCTACAATCTGCAAATGAATATGTAATACATATATGGATACATAATTATATGTGTATGTGTACACATACCCCATTGATCAATAAGTCATAGGTCATACTGGAGGATTTGTGGAAGATGAATGTTAGCTGCTTAAATTGCTCTGAAAAATAAACAACCACTTTGAATAAGGATAGCAATAGTATCTGTGTGAAAGCACCTCACATATTCAGCTGTTCATTATATGCCAGGCTTTCTTTATCCTCATTACTTGTATACAGTGTCTCATTGAATTGCCACAAGTCTTTGTGGTATGATAGATGGTACCACCCCTATATTACACAGGTGGGGATTAAAATTTTTTAATTTTGCCATATTTACCTACTATCCCATGACTATTAACTAAACATAAGCTGCTGCTGCTGCCGCTAAGTCGCTTCAGTCGTGTCCGACTCTGTGCGACCCCATAGACGGCAGCCCATCGGGCTCCGTCATCCCTGGGATTCTCTAGGCAAGAACACTGGAGGGGGTTGCCATTTCCTTCTCCAGTGCATGAAAGTGAAAAGTGAAAGTGAAGTCGCTCAGTCGTGTCTGACTCAGCAACCCCACGGACTCCAGCCAGGCAGGATTTTCCAGGCAAGAGTACTGGAGTGGGATGCCATTGCCTAGGATCCTAAATAATCTTTGTCTTTTGTATCCTTCTTTGTCACTGAAGATAAATATTACCTGGGTCAGGAGTAAGACTGTCTGGAGTAAGATAATTAAAGACCTCATCTGACAAACTTATTGTCTAATTCACATTCACTTCTAGTTATTCTTTTTTCCCCATAAGTGAATGCAAATTTTAAAAGAATTTTTTTTTCCTTTTAAAGACCTCATCTGACTTATTGTCTAATTCATATTCACTTCTAGTTATTCTTTTTCCCCCATAAGTGAATTCAAATTTTAAAAGAAATTTTTTTTTTCCTTTCTAATTCTCAGTTATTTGGCAAAAAGTTAACATTGACTTGTGGAAATGCATTGTGTAAAATGAGAAGAGAAATGCTTGTTGATAAAAGCCAACTATTCTTAATAAGATATAATTTTTTAATTGCATACCTTCATACTTAGGATATAAATAATCTGAAATCTAAGAAAACCACTTAACTTTACCTACCCTAGCAGAAAACCTGTAATCATCTGACACTGAGCTTCCTGTTGAAATGTCTCAACAAGTTTGTAGCCTTTTAAATAATTAAGAAAATTAGTAATACTGTAATATTTTGAAATTAGCTTGTCTAGTAATTAAGCTACAGAAGAAGCTAAAATAAAATTTGATGAAAATTGGCAAAAGGCAAAAAATAGACACCGGTTTTGACGTTTACAATTAATTCCACACAAATATTTGTTTAATCAGACAATGTGGTTAATCACCAAGGTGAAACTGAAAGTTACCAACACTGAATGCTGGTATAAAAGTTAATAAATTCAGTTCATAATCATTATGCACATGCTAGTTATAATGATTTACTGTCCATACCAAATCTTTATAAGCATTGTAATTAAATATAAAATGCACATTAGAATTATAATGAGTAATTAGGGCAACATAACTAATATGCATGAAAATCCCAAAGCTCATTAAAATGTAAGAAGACAAAACCTGCTCTACCTAGTGCTTCACATATTTTCTATAGCTAAATGAATGCAAGTATAGTCTGTACATTGTTTACCATCTTTGGTTTTTATGAATAATGCATTTAAAACACACCCTGGAAACATTTCGTTTAGTTACCAAAAAGAGGCTTATTTCCATTTTGGAAGAAACAGAGCTAATACACACATATAAATACATGCACAAAACCACACTGAAATAGTTATTTGATGCTTTTAGTAGACTACCTAATAGGATTACTTCAGTAAGGAGGACATAAAACCATAATGGACTGTTATTTCATGGGGCACACCATGGAAAACTGAAAAGAGGCTGAAGATAATAGACCCAATGGGGAGCATTGTCTTGACCCACTTTACTCTTTTTACATTATTGTCATACTCACCTCCTACTATTAATTTCCATTTATTAAAAAAAAAATGATGAAATCAAATTCAGGCAGAAATCCTAAAATAAGCATTTAACCAAAATGATAACAGAAACAGAGCATATTGCTTCTCACATTGTTTTGGAACCATTCATTCTGCTTCTTTTATATATAAATGCATAAATGGCTTCTAATATTCCAAGTGTACACAGATCACCATTCTAATTTATATCATATCCTAAATTTCAGATCATCTAACAACAAAGATTTCTAGTCAAAATAAACACTTATTTCCTTGGCCAATATATCCATTTATTTGACCAACATACAGCCCTGTATTTCTAAAACGTATAACTTTTTGAGATACATTTTTAGCTTTAGATTACATTTTAGGTGAAATATGCCGCCAATTCTGTTATTTTCACATCCTGACTTAACAAAATTTCTTTATTAAAAAATTCCTTAAGAAGTATAAGCAACACAATACTCTAAAGCAATTACCTCCAAATATAAAAAAATTTAAAAAACACTCATACAAGTAGTAGTCATTGTTAATAAATGGTGCTAATGTCAATATTTGCCAATATAATACAAATATACTTTATTAAGTATATTTAAGTATAAGAATCAATTATATATTACCTGAACATAATAAACCCATTAACACTGAATCTAAATCTGTATTGCATTGAAAAAGCCTGGAGGGTAAATTATGGCAAGATCATAGAATTATAGTATTTTATAGGAAGTATCATTCATCACAATCATTTATTCAATCAGCATTTTTAAAGTGTCCACTGTGTCTTCTGCACTGGGCTTAAAGAAACACAGAAGATTATGATACGTTATTGGACATTTTTAATTCCACTGGAGCCCTGAGCTTCTCTAAGGCAAGAATCAATTTAATCTGTTCTTGACCAGTGTTCTGTGCTCAGTCGTGTCTGACTCTTTGCAATCCCATGGTCTGTAACCCGGCAGGCTCCTCTGTCCATTGAATTTCCCAGGCAAGAATACTGGAGTGGGTTGTCATTCCCTTCTCCAGGGGATCTTCCCAACCTAGGGACTGAACTGGTGTCTCCTGCATTGGTAGGTGGATCCTTTTACCGCTGAGCCACCTTGGAAATCCATTCTTGACCAATAGCATGGAGTAAATAAATGATTAAGAGAACAGACAAGAACTCAAGAAGAAATATTGAGTCAATAGATGATACATGAAGATAGAAAAACCTCTCACTTTTTTCAGATGCATTGCATTTATAGTAGCTGAAGAAATGGGGAGTCTTCCTAAAGTGAGTCCTCATCAGCCTTTCCAGAGTATTTTAATAACACCTTCCTGACATGCTAGCTTTTCACCGTACTTGGTTTGCACAGCACTTACTATTCTTTTGGTTTCCGTGGTACCCCTGTTCTGTATAATATATCCTCAGTCAGACATTCTTCACACTAGCTTACTCTCAAATCTGTAATTTTTTTTGGATGCTTCCGATAAAACAAACCTTCCTGTTCAAGGCAGACCCATAGAACTCACTTTGGCTTCAGAATGGAAGAAACTTTGAGCACAAATGGCTGTAGAAAATTCTTCAGATTTCCCTGGCAGTCCAGTGGTTAAGACTTTCACTGTGGAGGGCCCCAGTATGATGGAGGGGGAACTAAGATCCCATAAGCCATGCAGCATGGCCAAAAAGAAAAGAAAATTCTACCTACAAAAGTCTAGATTGTTCCTTAGCAAAGCTGACTTCCATCCCAATCCAAATGTAGATACAATAATATTTCCCAGACCTATTGACGGTGCGCTTGACCACGTGACTGCTTTGACTAATGGACATTACTGATATGAGAGAGTAAACACATGAGAAATAGATGTTGACTGTTATATGTCACCAAGATAAAATAGTGATTTGTTACATAGTATTATTGTGGCAATAGCAACTGAAACATGGCATAAGACTATATGCTATCTGTGAATGATTTCTGAGTCCCATATATTGGTGAAAGCCATAGACAAATATTGCTTGAATTTTTTCTAGAGCTATCCTTTCCAGGTACATAGTATTTTAACGCTGAGTTATATAGTATTCTATAGTTATAGTGCTACATGTGTGCTAAGTCACTCCAGCTGTGTCCGACTCCTTGTGACCCCATGAACTGTGGGCCACCAGGCTCCTCTGTCCATAGGATTCTCCAGGCAAAAATACTAGAGTGGGTTGCCATGCCCTCCTCCAGGGGATCTTCCTGACCCAGGAATGGATTCCACAGCTCCTGCTATGCAGGCAGATTCTTTACCACTGAACCACCTGGGAACTCCACATGTAATGCTACATGTGATATTATATAATATATATAAATAAAATGCTAAAGTTAACCATTTAATTTCAGAGGCTTTGTTCCAAATCATATTTAAAATGCTAGGGAGTATATTAAATTTTATTACATTTAAATATAATATATTTTTATATAATATATAATAAATATATCCCATGCATTTATTATATCATTAATATAGTATACATTATATACATATAAATATTCATCTAAATAAGTATGAGTGCTATGAGCGCCTGCATTCTAAGTCTCTTCAGTCATGTCTGACTTTCTGTGACTCTATGGACTGTAGCCCACCAGGCTCCCCTGTCCATAGAATCTTCCAGGCAAAAAATTGGAGTAGGTTGCCATGCCCTCCTCCAGGCGATCTTCCTAACCCATGAATCGAACCCATGTCTCTTATGTCTCCTGCATTGGTAGGTGGATTCTTTACCATTAGCACCATGTGGGAAGCCCCTCCAACTAAGTATAAATGGGTGAAAAAACATAAGTTATATAGAGAATGGCCTATAGAAGAGCAAGGGCAGAAACAGGGGGCCAGTTGGGATACTTGCAATATATTAGGCAAGAGGTAAATTTAGCTTGTTGGCCTCCCTGGTGGCTCAGCAGTAAAGAATCTGCCTGCCAAACAGGAGACTCAGATTCAATCCCTGAGTTGGGAAGACTCTCTGAAGAAGGAAATGGCAATCCACTACAGTATTCTTGCCTAGGAAATCTCATGAACAGAGGAGCCTGGTAGGCTGCAATCTACTGGGTCAAAAAGAGTTGGACACGCTTCTGGAACAGCAATAAANGTTGGGAAGACTCTCTGAAGAAGGAAATGGCAATCCACTACAGTATTCTTGCCTAGGAAATCTCATGAACAGAGGAGCCTGGTAGGCTGCAATCTACTGGGTCAAAAAGAGTTGGACACGATTCTGGAACAGCAATAAACTTGGCTTGTAGTAGTGTGATGTTAATCATGATATTAATAGTTGGTGGTGAGTAGTGATCAGTCGCTCAGTCATGTCCGGCTCTTTGCAACCCTATGGACTGCAGCACATTAGGCTTCTCTGTCCATCACCAGTTCCTAGAGCTTGCTCAAACTCATGTCCATCCAGTCAATGATGCAGTCCAACCATCTCATCTTCTGTTGTCCCCTTCTCCTCCTCCCTTCCATCTTTCCAAGCATCAGGGTCTTTTCTATTGAGTCAGTTCTTCCCATCATTTGGTCAAAGTTTTGGAGCTTCAGCTTCAGCATCAGTCCTTCCAGTAAATATTCAGGGTTAATTTCCTTTAGGATTGATTGGTTTGATCTCCTTGCAGTCCAAGGGACTCTTGAGTCTTCTCCAACACCACAGTTAAAAGCATCAATTCTTCAGTGCTAAGCTTTCTTTATAGTCCAGCTCTCACATCCATACGTGACTACTGGAAAAACCATAGCTTAGCCTATACAGACCTTTGTCTGCAAAGTAATACCTCTGCTTTTTAATATGCTGTCTAGGTTGGTCATAGCTTTTCTTCCAAGGAGAACACATCTTTTAATTTCGTGGCTGCAGTCACCATCTGCAGTGATTTTGGAGCCTGAGAAAATAAAGTTTGTCACTGTTTCCCTTGCTTCCCCATCTATTTGCCATGAAGTGAGGGGACTGGATGCCATGATATTAGTCTTCTGATTGTTGAGTTTTAAGCCAACTTTTTCACTCTCTTTCACTTTCATCAAGAGGCTCTTAGTTCCTCTTGGCTTTCTCCCATAAGGGTGGTGTCATCTGCATATCTGAGGTTATTGATATTTCTCCCAGCAGTCTTGATTCCTGCTTGTGCTTATCCAGCCTGGCATTTTGCATGATGTACTCTGCATATATGCTAAATAAGGGTGACAATATACAGACTTGATGTACTCCTCTCCCAATTTGGAACCAGTCTGTTCCATATCCAGTTCTAACTGTTGCTTCTTGACCTGAATACAGGTTTATCAGGAGGCAAGTAAGGTGATCTGGTACTCCCATCTCTTTAAGAATTTTCCACAGTTTGCTGTGATCTATACAGTCAAAGGCGTTAGCGTAGTCAATGAAGCAGAAATAGATATTCTTCTGAAATTCTATTGGTTTTTCGTAGATCCAACGGATGTTGGCAACTTGTCCTCTGGTTCCTCTGCCTTTTCTAAAACCAGCTTGAACATGTGGGAGTTCTTGGTTTCCATATCACTGAAACCTAGCTGAGAATTTTGAGCATTAGTTTGCTAGTGTGTGAGAGAAGTGCAGTTGTACGATAGTTGAACATTCTTTGGCTTTGCCTTTCTTTGGGATTGAAATAAAAACTGACTTTTCCAGTCCTGTGGCCACTGCTGAGTTTTCCAAATTCACTGGCATATTGAGTGCAGCACTTTCATAGCATTGTCTTTTAGAATTTGAAAAAGCTCAGCTGGAATTCCACCACCTCTACTTGCTTTGTTTGTAGTGATTCCCCCTAAGGCCCACTTGACTTCACATTACAGGATGTCTGGGTCTAGGTGAGTGTTCAAACCATCATGGTTTTCTGGGTCATTAAGATCTTTTTTGTATAGTTCTGTGTATTCTTGCTACCTTTTCTTAATATCTTCTGCTTTTGTTAGGTCTATACTGTTTCTGTCCTTTATTGAGCCAGTCTTTGCGTGAAATATTCCCTTGGTATCTCTAATTTTCTTGAATAGATCTCTAGTCTTCTCTCTACTGTTGTTTTCCTCCATTTTCTTGCATTGATCTCTGAGGAAAGCTTTCTTATCTCTCCTTGCTATTCTTTGGAACTCTACATTCAGATGGATATAACTTTCCTTTTCTCCTTTGCCTTTTGCTTCTCTTCTTTTCTCAGCTATTTTTAAGGAATCCTCAGACAACCGTATTGCCTTTTTGCATTTCCTTTGATTGGGGATGGTTTTGATCACTGTCTCCTTTATAATATTGTGGACTTCCATCCATAGTTCTTCAGTGAGGAGTGATAAAATGCATTTTAAAAGGAAGAAACAGCAATATTATTGAGTCTTTCAAGACTTGGCAATGTTTTGCAATGACTTTGATGATCTGGTAATAGTAACTGTTCATCAAATGCATAGATAAGTTTTGCAGGATGAGAGCAGTAAAGAGCGAGGAATCTAGTGGTTTTGACTTAAGAGGCACTAAATAAGATTGAGATTATAAGGAGGTTATCGGCTGCACATGTTTATTTTTATTTCTGAGCAGAAGAGGAAAGAGCCTAAAGATTTCACTAATAATTTATTCATGTGCTGGTGTTGCTGACATGGAATTTACTTGTTAATCAGACTTCTTTCTTGACAAACCCATCAGTTGTCAAATTGCTTTTGCTGTTAAGCAGAATTTTCTCAAACCACATTTTATTTAATCATTTCAGGAAGGATGACTTTTTCCCCCCTTTTAAAACATTCTTAGTCCCAAATAAACCTTTGCTATTGTTTCTTAAAATTACAGGTTTTCTACTATCCCTCCTTCCCACATCTTTCAATTTCTTTAAGACACAATATTTGTAGTGAAATGTCTCTCCCACTTTATGTCTTCTTTTCTTTTGGTCTTAGCTACCTACTGTGTTTGCTCTGATTTAGCTTTCATTATCCTTAAATAGAAGTGTCCAAGACTGTGCTTTTCAGATAGGAAGAAAAATTACCTCTCAATTCTAAAACTAGTATCACTTCTTGCTAGATTGTTGTCCTCCTTGTTCAAAGTCCATGGCAAGTCTGGATAAAGCATGTCCATTTCATGGTTACGACTTCTGTTTCTTTGCTCTTTGAACCACGTAGAAATACTATAACAGGACAGCTTCCAGGATACAGGTCTGAGAGTACAGCTGACTGACACCTCAAGGTAAACAGAAAGGTAGAAGCAATCCAGTTGAATGTTCACCTTCTTACTAGACAATCTGTGCCTATAGTTGTGGGAAATGTCATTAATTTAACATGTTTCCTATAGTTTTGCTAGACTTCTAACCTTCTTCCATGCATTTGAGGGCAGTAGGCAGGGAAAAAAATTGGTAGTTTACAACTAGATTTCTCTAATGTAAATCTTAGCACTTTTTCTTTAATCAACTCCCTTTTTTCTAGCTACTCAAAGGCTTTCTTTTCATTCCCTCCAAGATGGTGTGTTTGGAAAGTAATTCCTTAGAATATATTAGCAATATGAATTATTCATTTCTCAGAATTAAACAATTTTAATAACTGAATTTTAATCAACTTTTTAAACGTGCTATTTTAAGATTATTGAAGGCCACAGAAACAAGAAGAAATAATAAACCATTCAGTCAACTAAGGTACTTTCAGAGGAATCTGGCCCTGAGGCCAGAGAGAAATATCAACAGATTAAAAATTAGTCTAAGCAAAGAGTCCATCAATGTTATCCCCATCTATTACAGATTATATCTTTATTGTTATCATTTATTTTATATTGATGGACTGCAAAAATCTTAAATTTATATATGTTTAGCTTATTCACATTTTGAGAGATCAATATTAATCTTTAAAAATGTACCATGACTTAACGCATAACAATAAGCATAATTGAAATGTAAACAACTTATTTTAACTGATTAATTAATGCAACTAGAAAAATTTCCCCATCAGAAAAATAATGCCAAGGATATTTTCATATTTTACAGGTAATCTAAAGAAAGCATCTCAATTATTCTAATCTTTATTTGGAAGCATTCACTAAAAAGTAATTTTTATAGTAGTAAACTTATAATAGCTTTAATATGTAAAGAACATATTCAGATGTTTAAGAATTTGAACATTTGCACTGATGGGCAACTTTTGTTACAAGATCATATGTGCTAAGAATCAAGTTGCCTTTGGAGAATCCCACTTCACAATTCTTGCAGACTTGTTCACTGTACCCGAATCAATCACATACAGCTATAATTCACCATTACTGACAACAGAGAAGAGAGCAAATCATGAATAAAATCTAAAGAAAGAAAGTTTGGTGAACAGCTAGGAAAACAGTGAACCATTTAATTCCTATTGATACAGCTGGTGGCCCAATAAATCTCAGACATATTTTACAGTGGATGCATCACTGGAGTGAGCATTGCTGGCTACAAGGGGACAGCTACTTCAAGCTGTAATTTCAGTGGTGCTGACCCTCGCCAAAGCATGATATGAATGAATTCTGTCTAATCACAAGCAAACTCGTTATATAACTCTTTCTTTCCTGTTCTTCTCTCTACTTCTCCATGAGTCACAAATAACATAGCTTTCCATCCTTAAATGGCTTCTCACAGATACACATTCATAATCCACATAATATCAGATCATTCATACCACAATATATGTGACTAATGAAAACTTAAGTATATTTAACTGCCTTAAAATGATTAAATGTTATAATAGACTTAAATCATGAGTTTAGAAAAATAATCCCTTATGTTGTAATTTCAAACAATGCACAGATTTATTTTGAGAGTGTAGGGGACCAGTTCTAGGACCTTCAGCAGTGTCCCTAAAATTTGACTTAATACACAGTTATACATCTTAGCTCTGGTTTTTTTTTATAAAATATTTTTCTTTTTACACATCTGTGTGAACATAAGGGAATTAGAGATCACAGCTTAGTATGCTCATAATTAATATGAATACTGAAGTTTAGTTTACATGCAAAATTATTATCATTGTCATTCTTTTCAAAGAGACAATGATCTCATCATTTGCTTAACTGAATTAGTATATTGATCTTGTATATGCCCTAACACATGACATACCTCCACATTTGCACATCTTTCTAGAAGGGACACCTATGTGTTCCATGCACTTTTAATGTTCTATCACATTGTTGAATCAAGCCTCTTACTTCTTGGTCAGCGAGACAGAAGACTAAGTCTACTATAAATATGTTAACAAAGAATTTGCCCTTGGTTAATTACAGTAAATAAAAAAAGCAAGATATTGATGGACTTCTGGAGAGTAAACTTGATGTACAAGTTTATCTTTGAATTAATCACATGCTTGCTGTACCAAGACAATGATTAAAAAAAAGAAAGAAACCTCAGTTTCCTTTCTATCCATATCTGATTTATCACAATTCTATGCTCTTAAAGGGAATACAGCTGATATCCTATTCATTTGCAATAATTCCTGTTTAATAATAAACAGGTTTTATTGACTTCTAACTCAGCACAGAGCATTATAAGCATGCTCCATGAAGTGTTTTACATTGCCTATACAGCAATCCTATGAAGTACGCACTATTTACTTTTCAGATGCAAAAACTGTTTAGAAGGGTTAACTAATTAAGATGGTGAATATTAGTACCATTTTTGGTTGACAAAAAGTGGTGTCTTTTATGAAGACAAAGTAGGCTTTTTTATTAATCTACAGTATGTAGCAACTGTGTAAGTGCTTCAGGTCTTGATGAAGCAGGAAATACCTCACACAGTGGATTATTTTCATTCTCTGTGAGAGTTTACCAGAGGTGTAATTCAATGTGAAAGTACTTTATGCCATGAGTCATGAAGTCTATGTCTGTGTTACAGTATTTTGATTTTTAAGAAGTCCAATTAGGTAAATATTTTAAAATTTTTTCTTAGTAATAACATGGAGTCCTTAGCTTTCTTTAAAATAAAATTAGTCATTGAAATAAGGACACACATACTTCATTGAAAGGGTTTATTGACGTTGTGATACATTTCTGTGAGATCTATGGAAACCTTAGAAAGATTTTCAGGTTTCCTATCCTGAGTTGCATCTTATCTTCAGGAAAGAAAGTTTTCAACTATCATCATCCTCCTCATTTGTAGCAGTAGTATATTGAGCAAGCACATCTTTTACATAATGTGTTCTCTGGTAGATGCTAGAAACCTTATTTTTTTTTTCAGAAACTGTCCATTTGACGAAGTTTGCCATAGTGTAGTTCACTAAGTTCAGAATCTAGACCAAGGTCAACATGCTTATTTACCACAGTGTTTTCCTATGTAGCTTTTCTAGGATGAATTTCTTCATGATTTACTTTCTATTACTACCCCTCACTCTTCTTTATTGTTTTAATTATTTATCATGGCACCTTTATCATTGTCCATCATTTTGAGGAGGCAGGGTGGTGATCACACGTCTGAAGTTCTAAAGTTTCACTGCAGCTAATTCACTTCACTAAGGCTATTAAAGTAACTCTCTGATTCACTCATTTTTTGTAATAAGACTTTTTACAAAATCAAACTTCCCAATCAGGATGGCAAAAGAGGAAGAAGGTCTTTGAGGCTATTGTCATGTAACTAAGAAAGCTTCAATCTTAATTAGGCTTATTGGATGCCAAGTGCAGAGGTTCTGTTGCTTGCACCTGCAGAGCCTGGAGTTTTTGGGTAAAAAACCTTTAATTATCTTCATCCTGAAATGACTGGCTAAACAATGACAGGAAATATCCCACTGAGTAAATGAAAAGGGAAGACTCCTTTTCTATGAGCATCTAATCACACAGGTGCTAAATATCTCTTCTTGACCCTTTCACTGCTGGTCTTCCTCATCATCTGTTCTTTGCTGTTTCCTGCATTCGTCTAATAACATTCATCTGAAACTGAATTTTTTGTTCACTATACAATTGCTTCAATTTATAGCCATATACAACTTGATACAAGGGTAGGATGCCTAATTTCAGCATTGCAAAGGAATCAGTCTTTTCCAGAGGATGCCACTGTACTCATGAATTCGAGGAATCCAAGTAATCACCTTCTTTGCCGCTTTGGTGTAATTTAAAAAGTTACATTTGACTAGAACAGCAACAACAACAAATAGATTTCCATAGAAAGAAAAAAAAAAAANGATATCATCTATATATATATATATATATATATAATTATAATACAAAGGAGAGGATATCATCTATTATAATGGCTTCAAAATTAAGGAGGGAATGTATTCTAGAAAATGTTAGTTTGGACCGTATGAAATTTTTTTTTTTTTTCAGTCAAAAAGGCTAAATATTGGCAATGCCATACTGTTCAGCATAAACATATGGGGTTTATTAGGTGTCATGTCTCATAACTAATTATAGTTGTGTCTGAACAGAAAACAGGTGAAATCACATAAGAACTTAGATGTTGCCACAATGGATGAAAATGGATGTGACATGAATGGGTACTTCGTTTCTTAAACTGTAATCAAAAGAAGATTTATGGGAAATATTCTCCTTCAACATCAGCCTTAACAATAAAACAATAAAAGATATCCCCATAACTATCTTAATTGTTTTGGATAACTGATAGTGGATTTACCTAAAAGTTTTTTGCACTTATTTAAATATGCAACCTCTTCTACAATTTGGTCTACTTAATTTCCAATTCTTTTTGCTAATTAATTATTGTTTTTATTAATTTGAAATCTTGGTGGCTTTTGGAAGCTCCCCTGTATTTTTATACACCTAAAATTAAGAAGTTTTCAGTTTGTGATGATCAACAGAGGTAAACATCTAGAAGCATGGTTCTCAATGCTTTGAAAATTATGAAACCCTTTGTTCAAATATAATCCTATTTGAAAGCCCACTAAGTATTATCTGTGAAAGTAGGGGTGAATGGAGTCTCAGTTCTATCTCCTCAGAGCCCCCCTTCCATTAGGATGTCCTTGTAATTCCTTCCCCCATCCCTGGTTCTCCACAAAGCACACTTTTTAAAAAGTAGCTTAAATTATTTTACATATCTTTCAAATTCACTTTTGAAACTGTGTCATGCCTTTCTGGAAGGTTAATGAGCAGGATTATTCCTAGTAGCGGAAGTGAGAACTCCTTTGTTAAAGTCCATTTTATTTCTACTTTTTTTTTTTTGGCTATATCTCTCTCTTCCACTTTCCTAAATTCAGTGACCATTGTCAAAAAGACTACCACAATCCTCATCCCACTTGCTTGGCCTATACCAAAGGCAGAAAAGAGGCAAGTGGTGTCTGCAGCTGCAGCTTCAGTGTTGTTGGTTTTTCCCCAAGTGGGGAGATGGATAATAACTTTTCAAAGGAGTTTAGAACCGCTTCTAATATAGGTTGATTAATTCTCCCCAATAAGAGCCCTTCCTTAATACACTCATTCACAGAAAATAATTTAGCAGCTGTGAAAATCAAATGCACTTTCAAAGGCAAATATATATTTTTAAGAATGAAGCATACATTTACCATTTGTTAGAGTTGTATTTGAAGAAATATCCAAATTATTAAATACCACTAGAATATATTAATCTATCTTCTCAAAATTACAAAAAAGCAAATTTGAATATATATAGGGAGTACCCTTGCCTGGAAAATCCCATGGACTGAAGAGCCTGGTAGGTTGCAGTCCATGGGGTCACTAAGAGTTGGGCACAACTGAACAACTTCACTTTCACTTTTCACTTTCATGCATTGGAGAAGGAAATGGAAACCCACTCCAGTGTTCTTGCCTGGAGAATCCAGGGGATGGGGAGCCTGATGGGCTGCCGTCTATGGGGTCGCACAGAGTCAGACAAAACTGAAGCGACTTAGCAGCAGCAGCAGCAGCAGGAAGTGAGAGAAAGAAAACTTCTTCTGGTAGAATGATTGTTGTTACACTCACTAAGTGCATCTACCATGCTACCTTCAAGGCCCAGAACATTTAAAATATTTATTTTATCAAAATGAAAAGCTATCTATGTAATAAGCACTTGCTATTTAACATTCAATTCAGTTCAGTTCAGTTCAGTTCAGTCACTCAGTTGTGTCCGACTCTTTGCGACCCCATGAATTGCAGCACGCCAGGCCTCTCTGTCCACCACCATCTCCCGGAGTTGACTCACAACAAACCTATAAGAAAGATAATATTTTTATCCTTACCTTTTGCTGAAGAGAAATCAAAGCACAGTGTGTTTATAATAAGTACTTTGCACAAGTCTATAGTTAATGACAGAACTGGAATTTGAACCCAAGAAGTCTTGTAAATATTCAGATGGAGTTCATGGATTTAACCTCTATACTGTGACACCTAGTATGGTCATGGGACCTCAGGATCTATTAAAATTAATTTGAGATGTCAATGTTAAACGCCAGGATAAAGGCATTTCAGATAACTTATCAGTTAGCAAAATAAGACAACATAGAAACACTCGCTTATACTTTCTCAGTTGGTTTAGTCAAAGACACAGAAATAATGGAGTCAAGGTAACTAGACAGAAAATAAACAAATACAGCATGTTTTCAGGTTGTTTTCTTGACCTCAAGGTTGTTAACAGAAGCATGAGGCTGTCAGAGACTCTCTTGGAACAGAGCAGAGTTTTTGCAAGATCTGGAGAAGTTTTATTTTCTTAGTTTTATTTCCTTTTATACTTGAGGCTTGAAAAATATTCAGAAATAACTTACTCTCTTCATATACTTTTGTGCGTACATGCTCAGTTATGCCCAACTCTCTGCTACCCCATAGCCCACCAGACTCCTCTGTCCATGGAATTTTCCAGGCAAGAGTACTAGAGTGGGTTGCATTTCCTACTCTAGGGGATCTTCCCGACCCAGGAATCAAACTCATGTTTCTGGCAGCTCCTGCATAGGCAGGTGGATTCTTTACCCCTGGCACCACCTGGGAAGCTCATGTACTTTAAGAGATGTTTATAAAAATTCATCTTGCTTAAATCAAGATTTTCAAAGCCAGATTTTCACTCAGATAAATATGAGCAAATAAACACAAACAAATAGGAGGAAATACCTGATCATCTCTAATCTTATCTTTGCCTATAGTTGTACCATATCCTGTAAAATCCTCTTCTGTGCACTGAGAATAATCTGCTTGAAAACTTAAAAAAAAAAAATCCTGCAAAATTAAGCACAATTTAAAGACAAGGAAAAAACATTACCAAGGATAAATTACTTCCCAGGACCTTTACATTCTATCTCATTTATTCTTCAGACCTCTCTGAGGTATGATTTATTATTTTCAATGATGACAAAACTAAAACATAAGAAACTTAACTTGTTTAAGAGCACTCACATAAAAGATGCTATCAGGACACATTTTACGTTTGTCAGCCTCTCAACCTATGTTCTGTCCTTTGTTTACATTGCCATTATTAGTTTTCTGTTGCTAAGTAACAACCCCAAATTTAGCAACTTCAAACAGTAAGCTTTTGTTATCTCAGTATGTGTGGGTCAGGAATCCAGGAGCATTCCTGGTGGAATTCCTAGTGGGGTATGGCTCAGGGTCTCTCACCTGGTTCCCATCAAATGTCACCTGGCACTGATCCTCTGAAGGTTTGACTAGGACTGGAGGATCAGCTTCTAAGACGGCTCACTCCCATGCCCCACAAACTGGTGCTTGTTATTGACAGATTGTTGTTTAGTCATTGTCTTGCCCAATTCTCTCGCAACCCCATGGACTGCAGCATACCAGATTCCTCTGTTCATGGGATTTCCCTAGCAAGAATTCTGGAATGGGTTATCATTTCCTTCTCCAGGGAATCTTCCCAACCCAGGGATCAAACCCAAGTCTCCTGCCTTGGCAAGTGAATTCTTTATCACTGAGCCACCAGGGAAGCAACCATTACTGACAGAAGGTGTCTGTTAATCACTATATAGATCTCTAATATGGCTGCTTGACATCTTTATAACAAGACAGTTGACTTTCCCCAGAACTAGTGATTCAAGAGAACACCATAGAAGTTGTTCATGACCTAGTCTGAGAAGTATCTGTCATTTCTGCAACATATTATTGGTTATAAAAGGTGACCCTATTCAAAGAGGGAGAGATTACAGGGGAACATAATCATTAAGAGGTGAGAACCATCAGATGCCATCTTCAAAGATGTCTGTCACACTGTTTCCCTTATGAATGATGTAATTGTTTATGCAGAAATATTAGCCATTTGACCTTTAGTTTATTGCACTGTTTGGGTAAGCATCATAGCAATGACTAAAGTTATATACTTGTTATGAAGATATTATTTGTTATGAAGATATTATTTCTTCATATAAAATAATCTGGGCTTCCCAAGTGGTACTAGTGGTAAAAAACCTACCTGCTAATGCAGGAGACACAAAAGATGTGGATATGATCCTGAGTTGCTAAGATCCACTGGAGGAGGGCCCAGTAATTCACTCCAGTATTCTTGCCTAGAGAATCCCATGGACAGAGGAGTCTGGAAGGTTATAGTGCATTGGGTCTCAAAGAGTTGAACATGACTTAGCACACATAAAATGGTCATTTTTGTTAACACTATAGTAACTTTCAGCATACCTGGCAGGGACAATTCTAGTATGCTAAATTTTACTCTATGTATAAATACATTAAGTGTTGGGAGAACTAGAGTTCAGACTTTGATTATACATAAAACTAAAAATTTAAACTTTTTTTTCTCTTTTTAAAAATTAATTTATTATAATCGGACATAATTACTTTGCAATATTGTGGTGGTTTTTGCAGAGAAGACTGATAAGAAGAAATACACTCCTTATATGTAGTGAAAGGACACTTTAAATAAATAATGTTTTTGATGACATGAAATTAAGTTGATCTATGGCTTGAGAATAGTAATTCACTTAGGATTAAGACTAAAAACATAAAGTAAATTTTAATAGCCTAAAATTTAAATAGGTATTACAAAAACAGATTTTATATCACTTTATGGAGATGATAATACCATCTTGACTTAAATAAGAATTTTGTTATTTGTCTACTTATTTGGATTACCTCCTATTGATTTTTAGCTGTCCTCAAATCCAGGCCTGCAATTTAGAAAGACTTGCCTTCTTATTTTATATGATGAGTTTAACTGCTCCAGTGTTTTAGAATAATGCATGCTTTATTCACTGCCTATTTTTAAGCAAATGTCCCATTGTGGCTATGCTTTTTAGAATTCTTTATTATCAACAAGGTTTTTTTCCTAATAATTTATCATAATTTAAGATAAGGATATAAAAGTTACAAATAAGATAAATAAAAATTACATCCATGAATGGAAAATAAATATGTAGTAAAAAAATGATCAATATATCTGTTAATAGCAAATGTATAACTACAATTGAATATATTTGATGATGAGAACTTATAATATTCTGACTTTTTTAAGCAATGGATATCAAATTTAGTCTATGAATTTTTGCCATTCTTTACTACTAATATCCATGTCAGCACACCTCTCACTTCAGAATCCTGTAATTTGTTCAGCTTACACCACTGCTTCAAAGGGAATATGATGAACAGTACCTTATTGTCTGTTTTAAAGGATTTATTATCTGTGTGCATAAAACATGCATGCACATGTTACACAATATACTCAGTTACCACTTAATGGATAGGAAAATGCCTAAAATCAGCCAGGTGGAGTATGCCAGGTTCACATTACACAGAAGTATGATGACCTTTTTCAATCAGGTTAGGTTTTCACTTTAGGGAATGATGATTTTTTTTTTACTGTTAGCTTTACAGAGGTGAGGCAAACTTGAAAAATCATAATGAAATGGAGTGACCTTTCCTTTCTGTTTTCCTATTCTAGATTACTTACTACTGGATCATCTAGACAGGCCATAAATTTCATCTGAGTTATTCATTTTGATGAAGGAATATAAGACGGAGGGTCTTCTTCCTTTCTTTTATTTTCAAGGGAACCAGAAAAATGTGCTAAAATATTTCTCTGTGTCTTAATTGATTCTTTTTCTTTGCTGTTTTTCATGTAATTTGTGTGTCAAAGTTATGAATACATACATCACATTCATATAACACTATGATTTTTCAAAGCATTTTTATATATGGTAACTTAGAAAAAGAAGGACATTTTTGCATTTCACTTATGATAGAATCAACTCTTTAAGCTTTGGATGCTACTTGAGAGAGGCAGAAAAAGTAAAAGAAAGAGATAAATATATAATATTAACAATTAAAATGGCATGAACTCGCTACTCCACTCAATATGTTTCAGAAAGACATGCAGTGGGAGACATATTCCTGCTACTCCTACAATCAGTCTTCATTCCTATTTCCTCTGATAGTGTGAGTATATCTTCATTCTCAGTGGGATTTTCAGGTAGAAAATGTGTGTCTAATATAACATGGTTCTAAAACAAAGATCAACTATTTCATCCAGTGCTCAACCATGGAGAATGATGTAAAACAGTATTTCACAACTATTTTAGAATGCATATCCCTATGAGTGAAATTTAAACCTTAGCAAAACTACCAAAATATGCATACTTATTTGTAAATTATGTACATGCATTTCTGAATTAGTATATTGCATACATTAAATGAGCTAAAACAGATAAAATTTAGGAGATGAGATATAAATGAAACTTAAATAGACATTTTATTATCTTTTTCTTATACTCTAACAGATCACTGTACTCACTCTGAAGGGCTTGCCTTCTATTTTGGAGACTTTGTGAAGTGTGTTAGTTTAAAGTGAGGAAGTCTAGGGAATTGTCAATGGCAACCCATTATTGCCTTAGAATTCCACAGACAGAGGAACTTGGAGGACTACAGTCCATGGGGTCACAAAGACTTGGACATAGCTGAGCAACTGAACACACACATAAGGGCAGTTTTAATGGCATGCGTCTTTTTTTTTTTTTTTTTTTTTAGGTTAATTTTATTTTTTTTTTAATTTATTTATTTTTAAATTTAACTTTACAATACTCTATTGGGTTTGCCATACATCGACACATGCTAACTTTGAAGTCTTACATCACATATATAATCACTGCATATTATCCTACTCATTCCTTGCATAATTCTAACTAGATTATGCCTAAGAAAAATACAATCTCAAAGGTAAAATGACTTGCTGAAGGGAATTAAAGAATGGGCAGTAAAAATCTAATTTCAAGGAAAAGTTGGGAGGTTGATGAATATGTTTATGGCTTTTATATTGATGGTTTCACTTTATATTGAGGTTATCCAAACTCATCGCGTAGTATATATAAAATACATAGAATTTTATATACATCAACTATACCTCAATAAAGTGACCTTAAAATCAAAACAACCACTCCCCTAATTTCCTGACTCTCATGTCAAGATATCCCTCTTCTAGATTTTATACCACAATTTGATTATTCAGAGGGGTCTAGAATTATAAAATTCTACACACACACACACACACACACACACACACACACACACACAC
>SJYV01047883.1:367983-406766 GCA_006410875.1 Neotragus pygmaeus | reverse complement strand
GACAGGTAGCTCTGCCTTCCACTAGTCCTTTTTTCTCAATTCAGTGTCACCCTCTCTCAGAAAACTACCCTGAGACTTTCATGCTAAAAGAGGAAGCTCTCCAGATGTACTCCATTTGCTCACCTCTATCTAAGTACTTTTTCAAAACTCTTACAGAAGTCATTATTTATCCATTTATTTATTTTTGATTGTTCTGCCTTTTTTGTTGCCCGGGCTTTCTCTAGTTGAGGTGAGTCAGGGCTACTCTCTAGTTGTGATGCACAGGTTTCTCATTGCAGAGGCTTATTTTGTTGCAGAACATGAGCTTTAGGATGTGCAGGCTTCAGTGGTTGCAGCATGTGGGCTCAGTCATTGCAGTTCTGGGCTCTAGAACACAGGCTCAAGAGTCATGGTACACAGACTCTGCTGCTCTGCGGCATGCGGGATCTTCCTGGATCAGAGTTTGAACCTGTTTCTCCTGCACTGGCAGGTGGATTCTTTACCAGTGAGTCACCCAGGAAGCCTCCTTGAAATACTCTTTTAAACCATACTCAACTTTTTTACTTGCCCATCTCTCCCCTAATATAATCTACCAGAGAGTAAGAGTTCTGCCTGTTAACCTTCATGCTCTCAACATCTAATGTGGTGTTTGGAATAAACTCTGTTGTGAGAATGAGTTGTGGCCTTTTCATAATGATAAAGTAGAGCCATTCTAGTTTTGATACATCTTCAAATTGATGAGACTATTCATAGAAATGTATCATCACCTTAGATGGTGGAACACTGTAAACCCAATGTGTGATTACAGAAAGGAAGCTAGTTTCTGTTGCTCAGTTCTGATTTCCCAGGATTTCTTCTTGTCAACTTTGTCTCTGCAAAGTGGTTGTGTTGGTATATTGTAGGATAAAATTTGACATTAAAATCATAATAAGCACGTTGATATTAGAAAAGCAGTTGAAGCAAAGAAGAGAAATCTAGACATAGGCCAGGCTGTCAGGGATACAAGACTCACTGCAGTCAGGGAAATATCGACATCTGCACTGTAGCCTTTGTTTATTTGATATAGGGTTAAAAGGGAATATTATTCCTGTGCAAATCAAACTGTCACAAGTAAAGCAGCCCAAAGGTCTCTGATCTAAAATTATTAATTTCATTAAAATTGATTAAATAAACAAAACATACATTTTAAATAGCCTAATAAAGTCTAAAATCATTAAAATGTCCTAATATATTATAATAATATTAATTTATTCAAATATGCAACTAAAGATAGATACCCCTTGGGGCTAAGACAGTGATGCATGATATCCTCCAGTCTGTTCCTGGGAATAAATGATACATTGTTTTGAGGCCTTGAGTGCCAAGCAATACAGTAATCCAATAGGTTGCTATAGTGGCATGTTCATATAAATTTTCATGTCTCTCTGGTTTCTAGCAGTTCCTCTCCTCCCTCTTTTTACTTATTTTTTTAATCTACCCCACACATCTGTGAAAAGCCTAGATGACATTGTTAATGTGCATGTAATTGATACCGAATTTGGCATATCTTGAAATCATGATGCCATGATCCTTTCAGTCACTCTCCTACACCTTTTCTTTAAAAATAATTTCCTGTATGCTCGATATTTAATATTTTTCTGCCATCTGAGAGGAAATGTATCTGTTCTAATAAACAGACTCTATCATTGAACAATAATGACACCTATCATATATCCAGTGCTTACTGTGTTTGATATATATGTGTATATATGTGTACAATATTACATTTTNTTGTGGATCCCTGAAAGAATCTCAGAATTCCCTACGGGTCCTTAGATTCCACTTTGAGGATCACTGTCTTTAAATTTAACACATATAAAAGCTCTTTTTCGTATTAAAATTACACATAAAAATGGTATGGTTAATGATATATATATCTTTGGCTCTAAAAATATCTTTGCTAAACAGCTTTCTCTTTCCTCTAAGAGCAAACATCACCATTCAGGACATCTACCTCTCCTAACACTAGTTACCTTTTGTTATCACATAAATGACACTGAAAGTAATCAGCACAATTGCCTAATCTGGGCTCCTGCTTAGCAGCTCAGTCTTGTCCAACTCTTTGCAACCCCATGGATTGTAGTCTACCAGGCTCTTGTGTCCATGGGGATTCTCCAAGCAAGAATACAGGAGTGGGTTGTGATTTCCTACTCCAAATCTGGGTGTCTGCACATGATGAAATTGATGCCAAGACAGGAAAATCCACTACGATAGGGCTGTTATTTTAAATCTCCTGATTTCCAGCCCAAATCATGTTTTTATTTTTGTGTATATGGCTTTATTCAACCATTGAATTCTCTCTCTGTTACATTTATTTTCTCTTTCCCTGTTTTCCTTCTTTTAATCAGACACACTCCTAATCATACATAGTAATGTTTCTCATTTGTGTTTTGCTAGTTCAAGCTAAAAAAATCTGTTAAATATCATCTCTCGGTGATTTGACTACATTTAGAAGCTGTGTTAAAGCCCAAAGCAATTAAAAACGGTGTAGTATAAATCTCTGAATGATAAAATTTACAGAGAAAACAGAATGCATATAACTCCTAATTATCTTTGCATGAATTTGAAATCTTTCCGGAGGACAAAATATTGTTTAAACATAAATAATTGCAGTAAAGAAGAAATGAGTTTACCCTCGAATGTTGTCTCTGAAGATAACAGTTACTCCACCCTTCAGTGGCTGTAACCTTGCCTAAATTAAACATAATGAGTAAGAAGCTATTAAAAAGGAAAGCAGAAAATACAAGAGGAGAAAAATGCAATCGATATTTTCAGTCCTAAATTGCAAGTTTACTAACCTAGCTGCACCATATTGCAGATGTTTCTTGATCCACCATAAGTGAACCTCAGCAAATTTCTTCCTACTCAGAATAAAATTATTAATCTAACTCCAAAAAAGATGATGTGAAATGATGTGAGCATCAAGCACTGTAACAACTTTGAAAATGTTCCCAACCAAAATCTATGATGCTTTTGCTATTAAAACGTGGATGATAATTCTCATGTCAGTCATTTAAGTCTTGTTAATTGAATTTAAAAGGGGACTTTGTCACAGACATTCTTGGCTTGAATATTTTTCTAAAAATAAGTTGTTAAAGGGTCTTTATATGTCCAATGTNGCTTTCTAAGGCTCACTTGACTTCACATTCCAGGATGTCTGGCTCTAGGTGAGTGATCACACCATCATGACTTTCTGGGTCTTGAAGATCTATTTGCATAGTTCTCCTATGTATCCTTGCCACCTCTTCTTAATGTATTCTGCTTCTATTAGGTCCGTAACATTTCTGTTTTCTATTGTGCCTATCTTTGAATGATATGTACCCTTGTATCTCTTATTTTCTTGAAGAGATCTCTAGCCTTTCCCATTCTATTGTCTTCCTCTTATTTCTTTGCACTGATCACTGAGGAAGGCTTTCTTATCTTATACCTGTGTCCCGTGTGTATTCTCAAGAAGCTTACACACAAAATAGTCACTGATCACCATACTTGAACAATGATATCCAACACTATGAAGGCTTATAGACCATTTGATTCTGTATAGAACATCCACAAAATCATTGATCAACAGTAAAAGTTCTTTGACGTTTGGTCCTGTTCAAAATATCCTTGAGCATATTTGAGAATGCCAAATGATTTTGGAGAGGACTAAATATCAAAGACCCTTGGGCATGCACCAATTTATTATGGACAGTTTGGACAAAGTCAAGTGTATATTAACTAGCTGAAGTAGAACAACCATTGAAAGCTGTGGTGGTCCAGTTCATCAAATTGCTTGTTCTGTGCTGTGCTTAGTCACTCAGTCATGTCTAACTCTTTGTGACCCTATAGACTGTAGCCCACCATGCTCCTCTGTCCATGGGGATTCTCCAGGTAAGAATATTGGAGTAGGCTGCCATGCCCTCCTCCAGGGGATCTTCCCCAGCCAGGGATTGAACCCAGATCTCCCACATTGCAGACAGATTCTTTATCATTTGAGCCACCAGGGAAGCCTAAGAATACTGGAGTGGGTAGCCTATCTCTTCTCCAAGGGATCTTCCAAACACAGGAATTGAACCAGGGTCTCCTGCATTACAGGCAGATTCTCTACCAGGGAAACCCCAAACTGCTGCTAATGAGAACCAAATACAGATGCTAACAGAGCTAAGATTATTACCTAGTCAACTTTTTTCAAACTTTTTAAAGTCTATGTTCGATACAGGATACAGGATGCTTGGGGCTGGTGCACGGGCGGGGATGATCCAGAGAGATGATATGGGGTGGGAAGTGGGAGTGGGGGTTCAGGATTGGGAACTCATGTACACCCATGGTGGATTCAAATCAATGTATGGCAAAACCAATACAATATTTTAAAGTAAAAATAATTTAAAAATGATAATAAATTAAAGCAATGGATTCTTTCCTTTCCCAAACTGAAACTTTACGCAAGTGACTAATATATGTGTGTGCTTAATTGCTCAGTCATGTCTGACTCTTTGTGATGACCCCTTCAACTGCAGCCCACCTGGCTCCTCTGTTCACGGGGATTCTTCAGGCAAGAATGCTGGAGTGTAGTATATAACAAAGATAAAATTGGAATTCATTTACTTGATTTGGAGATAAATCTGCAAAATCTTTCCAAAATCTTGTTTGTTTGTTTTTTTTTCTTTCGTATTACACTGCACAGTGACACAGAGGCCTGTCAAAATGGTATAGAATTTAAGAAAATTAGGTTTGAAAACTTCCAGTCTACTTAGTCCTTTTACTTTGTGTGTGAGTGGACTGGGTCCCAAAGAAGGTGACTGAGAACCCAAAATTGTATGTTGTCACAGGAGATCTAGAACTTACTTTTTTCTACTCTCGTGCCCATGTTCTTTCCAATTTCTAGGCCATCCACCAAAAACTTTGGAATCAAACAGATCTGAGTTGAAACCAGAATCCTCCATGCAGGATGCTGGACACATCTCTCAAACTCAGTCTTTAAACCTCAGTTGTCTCCCCTATAAAATAGGGCAAATGACTTATTCTTATAGGGTTGTTAGGATGATTTATTGAGATAAGATATGTAAAATGGTGTATACAGCACCTATATAAAGAGCCAGTGGTCATTAAATGCTAATTTGCTTTTCTTTCCTCTTGGTTATATATAATCCAAACATTGAAAAGTAAACCTATAGAAGTTTGGATCTATATAACCTCAATAACTCTGTAACTTGATCTCACTGGATATCCAAGAACTTCACTAGTCTTTAAAATTAATTTATTAATGTGCTTATGTATATTGCTATGATATCATCTTTTTATTAGATTATTAATTAAATCAGCCATGCATATAAGTGTTCACTTGTAATGATACATTAAAAAAAGTGATCAGGTTGATAGAGAGGGTTGTACAAAATTAATTACTCTACTGATATGTTTCTCTCAGGTTAAGAGGCCATTTGACAGCTGCCTCCTCATGCTACTGAAGTATATGCTACAGCATATACTTCTCTATAGCTGACAAAGGGTCAGTAAACACCAAAGTGAGAAGGGAGCTTTGGCATTTGCTGTTGTCAGCGATCAGCCTTNGGTTAAGAGGCCGTTTGACAGCTGCCTCCTCATGCTACTGAAGTATATGCTACAGCATATACTTCTCTATAGCTGACAAAGGGTCAGTAAACACCAAAGTGAGAAGGGAGCTTTGGCATTTGCTGTTGTCAGCGATCAGCCTTGAAATGTAGCAGGCTTATGGAAATTAAGTACCGAAAAGATCAAAAAGTGTTTCAAATTTAACCACAAGTTTTTATTAGGAGCTCTAGCCTAAGAGGAGCCTGGTGGGCTGCAGTCCATGGGTTGCTAAGAATTGGACACGACTAAGTGACTTCACTTTCACTTTTCACTTTCCTGCATTGGAGAAGGAAATGGCAACCCTCTCCAGTGTTCTTGCCTGGAGAATCCCAGGGACAGGGGAGCCTGGTGGGCTGCCATCTAGGGAGTTGCACAGAGTCGGACACAACTGAAGCGACAGCAGCAGCAGCAGCAGCCTAAGAGGCAGAGAATTTAGGGTCTGGCCCTTACTTGGACAGGTTCTTAGGCAAAACACTTAATTCTCTGGCCTCAGCTTCATCATTTAAAGATGGAGAAATAGAATATCTAATCTCTAAATTCTCTTTCATCTGTAACACTTTAAGATTCTAAGAAATCTATATGTTTTTAAAAAGTATTTATGGATTTTTGTTAAAAACAGTTGTGCTTACTTCTTGAAGTAGAAATACAATATTTTTCCCTTCTCTACAATTTTTTGTCATTGAATTTGAAATTATTTTTTATTGACAGAAAAAAAATTGTACTTTAATGTATTTTTCTCTTTGGTGAGTTTCCATAAAGTTTAGCTAATGGCACTGCTGGTCTAATTATTTTGTCATCTATACAAAGATTTTCACTCTCCAGGGAAATTTCCTTTATGTTCACAGTTTCAGTTCTGTTGGCCAACAACCTGTGAAAAAGCATGAGACTAGACCTCCTTGCTTGCTATTTTATTTCACAAAGCTCTAACCCTATAACAACTTAGGTCAAAATGTGACCCTCTGTATATATGGGAGTTGTCGCTATTAAGACTTTGTAAAAATGAGAGCATGCCAACATTTCCAGCCTAAAGAAAATACATTAGCAGCCCCACCTTCAGTAAAGCCTTTGCTAGTCTTTTCCCTGACAGAGGTCCTGTGAGAGATTTCCCCTCCTATTATTTCTAAGAAGTGTCTTAGAGAATATTTTCCCAGCATGCCTTGTTTTCCCTGAAGCTGTGACTAGATTTGAAGGCTGAGAGCACAAGAGGTGGTACCTGTCTGAGCTGCTCTCCCACCTCCACTTCTGCCCTGTGATTTCTCTATCTGAAAAATGTAAATGAGGTCCCAAATGTAAGATTCAGGGATAGGTGTGAAGAAAATGGTAATTATGAGGTGCCCAGTGCTGTGGTATTAAACTTACCATTTCTCCTCAGGCAATGTGACGCATAATTAACAGAGTCACCAAAACGAAAAGGAAACTGAAATTAGCTTTTTTCTTTCTGTTTTTGATGCTCCAGATAAAAGAAAAAAGAAGAAGAATTAATTGTGCAAACAATGATATTTCAATGGGCCACCCTTTCTCTAAAGAACTGTAAATTCTGTTTTAGTAGCTATAAAACTGCTAAAGAAGGGATTGGAAATCACATGTCCTCATTGAATGTGTCTATTCAGCATAGGCTAGATTTCCTTCCTTATAAATATTATTCAATTGGGATTTCTCTCCCAAGACACAAATTAGGTATCTGCCCAGTATATATTTAAGTAAGATTTGAATAAATCACGCAAGACTGCCTGGTATGCAAATGTTATTTCATCTGTGGCATGGCCAGATATTTTCAATAGGTATAATTAAAAAAAAAAAAATCAATCCAGTTAGTGCATATATGGAACAGCATAATTAGTGAGGCAGATCATAATTCTTGTCAAAGAACCATTAGAATCACTACTCAGTCCACTTAGGAGGAATTACAAGTTTTCTAAAATACTTCATAAAACAAGATGTAGCAACGTATTTTCCTAAAACTGGCAGGATAATAGCTTATATTTTAAGAATGAGTGGTCATTCCTGTGGGGAAATTTATATTTTCTAAAAAAAAAAGAAATCATAACTACTTGGAGCCATATAGTTTATGGTGTAATAACATGCTTACCCAAATGTTGATAAGATCTATAATCAAACTATTTAATTGAGTAAACATGTTTTTAGCAAGAGTTGCATAAGCTATGGTTCCACAACAACTCTGCAGGCGTGACTCTGCTGGAAAATGATAAATTGAAAGGATTCGTTTCTCTCAAGCTAGCACAGTAACTGTTGGAGTCCATATTTGACATCCTTTCTTACACCCATTTACCTACATACTTCAAACCACCTGTATTTTCCCAACATCCCTCCTGCCAGCAGCACCTGAAAGAATAACTCTCATAAGGCAAAATATTCACAGACTGTCACATATCATTATCATAATAATCTTCCATATATAATTATTTTTCCCGTTAGCAAGCTCCCTGAGTCTTTCTCTCTCTTAGTCTTATATAAATTTTTAAACAAATAAACCACTACTGATTCATATATTATTAGTGATAGGCTTTCATCTGTTGTTTTTTGTTTTGTCTCTGAATCATTCCCTCTTTTTTTCCTCTTTCTTTTTCTCTCATTGTTCCTCAACTTTGGAACTTAATCATCTCCAGAGCAGATAGATAGATGCTTCTCTAATCAGAAATATAGGTTCAAGATAGAACCAAACAGCCTCTGAATAGGCAAGCTCAAAATTGCTTTTGAAAGCTTCATCACAGAAAATGTAATCAAACTTAGCTTACCCCAAATTGATTTAAGTTGCAGCCTAAGGGCCAACCTTTGACCAGGCCAGCATTCACACTCGCATCGATTCTGCCTGCAATCGAATTACTCAGGCAATTCTGTGCACTTTCAGCTCTAGCCCTGGAGTGCAAATGGCCAATTTGGGAAGCAACTAGGTTGTGCTTGAAATTTACAGGAAGATTTTCTCATACATTCCTGGGAAAAGATAGGCATACTTTTAAAAATATTCTTAGTCACAAAATGAACTACCCAAAAGATATTTTATTTGTTTTTATGTTTGTTTTGATTTGGAGAAACTTTGCTTTTCCCAAGGAGTTTCTACTGACTTTGAAAAGATGACATTTTGTACTAAACTCACCAGTATGTGTGCTAAAATTTAGAGGAAGTGAAAATTAATGAAAAAATAAGGTGACACAATAATCTGCTATTGGAGAAAGGGAAATATTACATTGCGTTTTATAAGTCTAGAAGCAGAAATTTAAAAACAAACTTGTTTACTGTGGTGTTAGCAAAGGAATCTTCTTCATAAAATTATATTCTGTAACATCACCTCCTACCCTTCCTTTCTAAAATATTTCATGATTGGTATTTAGAAACATTACAGATATTCTTCTAGGGCGTAACAGACTTTTGTTATGTATTTCTGTTTCTCATATTTACCTCCTTATACCGTATACAAGTTGTATATCATCTCCCCTACTCACAAAACTCCTTCTAGTTCAACATAAACCTTCCTATCTTTATGTATTTATTTTACATACTTATACAATAGATTCCAACTGTTACCTTGCAAAAAGCTCCCCATGTTTCTATTCAGGCTTAATACTTTGGTGGCTTCACTATTTATATATTTAGTGCTGTGTTGGTAGGTGAAAAGAGTTTTTATCACAAAATTTACAAATAGTAATAAATTATAGAATACATTTTGTTATAAATTCCATATAATCAATTTCTTCTCATAGAATGCTTTCAGTTTTTTTTGCCGAAATCTCATATATGTAGCCAGCCTATGACTGCAATTCAGTCATGATTTAACAAATGGAGCTGTATTATTCTGACATAAAAATGAGTTGCTATTTTTATTTATTATAATACAATAAAAGTAACTCTTTTGTTGAAATAGGTAATAATTTTGGAATCCTGAAAGAAAATTCTGTTAATTTTTTGGCACTATTTACAATTTAATGGCTACAGACATGACATGTATTTTAATGTTTAATATCCTTTAACATTCATCTATCACTTTTCTTCATGAACTGGACTGAACTGAACTGATCATTTTTCTTAAGTCTAGATAATCAACAACAACAACAAAAATAGCTCAACCCCTGATTTGGATCAATTGACAGACCTCATTGTGTCATTATGTCATGGTGCCATGGGTCTCATTATGGCAAATTTTAAGGTACCAAGGGATGTTACTGATGTTACTGATACAGGGTTGGAAAAATATCTACAGAATGACACTGTGATGTAATATTTTTGTAATAGAGACGTAATGTAAAAACCTTAAATCATAGATAATAGTAAAACTGTAGTAAAATACTTTTGAAATTATGTCTTCAGTAGTTATTACATCTGTTTTTGATATAACAACAATGTCCATGTTTAGCAAACTGCTGGCAAAAGTCTTTCAAAAATAACGATCGACTCTCATGACCTGGTAGACGGCAGTTTCAGTGTGCCACTATCTACCTCAGTGGACATAAAGGGAAACTCGGCTTCTCCATGTGTAAATAGAGTAATTCTAGGCAAATTACATAAGCTCTCCGATCTTCAGTTTAGCCTTGTAAAATGAAGTTAGTTATACCTTGCTTAGACTTCCCTGGTGGCTCAGACGGTATAGTGTCTGTCTACAACGCGGGAGACCTGGGTTTGATCCCTGGGAAGATTCCCTGGAGAAGGAAATGATAATCCACTCCAGTACTCTTGCCTAGAAAATCCCGTAGACAGAGGAACTTGGTGCAGGCTACTGTCCATGGGGTTGCAAAGAGTTGGGCACAACTGAGTGACTTCACTTCACTCTACGTTGCTTATATGGAGAAGGAAGTACTATCAGCCATCCATATCTATGGTCTTTATATCCATGGATTCAACCGACCATGAATTGAAAATTTGTGGGTTTTTTAAATTCCAGAAAATTCCAGAAAAGCAAAACTTGAATTTGCCATGCTACCAGCAACTACATAATATTTACATTGTGTTAGGCATTGCAAGTAATTCAGAGATGATTTAAAGTATACAGGAAGTTGTATATAGATTATATCCAAGTATTTATTTAGTTGTTAAGTCATGTCTGACTCTTTGTGACCCCATGGACTGTAGCCCACCAGGCTCCTCTGTCCATGGGATTTCCGAAGCAAGAATACTGGAGTGGGTTGCCATTTCCTTCTGCAGGTGATCTTCGCAACCCAAGGATCAAACAGGCATATTCTTTACTGCTGAGCTACCAGGGAAGCCCCATATACAAATACTGTAGTATTTTTTTCACATTCTTCTGATAGCTTTTAAAATGTGAGTAATATAAATACTAAATAATAATAATATAAATACTAAATAATGTTGATTTATTGTTTATTTATAATAAATTTTAATTTTTATTTATAATAATTTATTTATTTAAATTATTTAATATTTATTAACTGGAATACAGTGATACTTTGGTTCTTAAGATATCTCACAATGCCTGTGAAACCACCTCAGTTGCTAGGATAAAGACAATGTTTGGTCTACCTATCAATCCCTCTGCCACTTTTGGCACTCCTCAGACGCGTATGCTACTCATTTATCACTTCCTCATATGTTTCTAGAAAATCATGATATAAAATGTGCCAGTTTTATTTAAAGGAGGAGCAATTACTTCACTCTGATCAAATAGTAAAATAATTAGTACTGAACCATTTAATGAGATGTTTAATCTTTTTCTAATATATACTTCTCTAACCTTTCTTTTTTCTAGTACACTCTTAATCTATTCAATAATGCATACTATAACTGTTCAGTCTAATCTCTTTTTCATTCCAATTATACAGGATGTTGCAAAAAAAAAAAACTCTCCAAAGATATTTTGCTGCAAAATCTTTATCATTGAATACTGTGATAAATTTAAATACTCTCGCCGCTGAAGTAACCCATAGAGAACTTTCCTATATACATTTATAACACCTTGTCTTCTGATTACAGAATCACTTGACTAGTAATGTCACGGTAACAGCTAACAGACAAACACTAAAAATTATTTCCAAGTCCTGAAAAACAGGTCATAAAGACAGTTTTATGAATTTAGTGATAGTCTGTTCTATTCAGTGAAATATTCGGCATAGTTTGTACTTTCTCCAGTCCCACACAAAAAAAGAGTTAAGCCCTCTGGGATAACTTGCATGTGTTTTTCCTTACATGCTTACTTTTGTTTTCTATTAGTTTTAAATAACCTATATCTCCAGTTTCAGTTTACCATCTTGTAATTCGTTAGGGTAGAAACCTGGTGTTGTTCAGCACAAATCCAGCCCCACTATTAAGCTAAGCTAAGTGGCTTCAGTCGTGTCTGACTCTGTGCGACCACATAGACGGCAGCCCACCAGGCTCCCCCATCCCTGGGATTCTCCAGGCAAGAACACTGGAGTGGGTTGCCCTTTCCTTCTCCAACGCATGAAAGTGAAAAGTGAAAGTGAAGTCGCTCAGTCGTGTCTGACTCTTAGCGACCCCATGGACTGCAACCTACCAGGCTCCTCTGTCCATGGGATCTTCTAGGCAAGAGTCCTGGAGTGGGGTGCCATTGCCTTCTCCACAATGTGAGATGAGTCTAACTTTTAACAGTTTTAAAAAATGCTACATTATATTTTTGATGTTATGGCTGTTTTTGATAGAGGAAAGTGCAAGAAAGTAACAACTTTAGATGGAGAATACTTTCAGGCTGGAAACTGGGCTAATTACCACCTAGATGAAAAACAAACAAAAAATTGGAACCTATTATAATGTATGAAAATAGCTCTTATAGCAATACATGTGTGTTGGTGTGTGTGCCTAATAGAGCTAGACTAAAAATCACCTAAATATTGATTTCTTCATGACCATCATTGTGTGTATTGTTTATAACTTACCCATTCTAAAAGGCTATCATACAGGCAGTCAGTTATGTCTTCTTTATGTTTGTTACCTCAAAGAAGCTTAAGTGTTTCTCCAGCATTGTTGATAGCTTGTTGATGATTGGAGCCATGCCATAGGCTGCACAGCCATGCCAGAAGTCACAGGTGATCCTTTAAAACAGTAAAATCCTGACACTTGTTATTTAAAATGACCTTTGAAAATGAAATGCCTAAAACAAAGGTCTAGAAACAAAAGCAAATTGTTTTATCTACCCTATACGTCACCCTAAAATTATGTTGAAACCTTCCATCAGAAGGGCAGTATTCTAAAATCTAACATCATTTTTGGTCCGTTAGTATTAAAATCCTATGAAATTTGTAAAGAACTAACACAAAATTTTAAATCTGTAAACAACTTGCTAGATAATTTTTCTAAAGCATCTGTGCTAGTTAGAATTAGAAACAGTTGTGAGTGACAAAACCTAAAATAATGACTTAAAATACTATTTTATTTCTCTCTTACATGGAAGCCTGCAATAGACAGTCCAGGACTAGAATAGCATCATATTATCCAGGACATAGACTCCTTGCTTCTTCTGCATCATAGCATCCATTCCCAAGTTACTTGGTGGTGTGAGGTATCCCCTCCAATTCACAGCGTCACATTGGTACTTCAGGCTGTAGGAAGAATAGAGGAAAGAAGAATTCCTCTTTTCATTTATAAATGGTTCCCCAAGTCTGTGCACACTGCTTACATGTTTTTGGATGTAAAAGTGGTGGGTTTTTTTTTTTACATTTTTAATAAAAAATATGTAAGATATATAAAATGACGATTTATATAGATATAGTGAAATGATTACTACAGTCTAAATTACTAGATCTTCATCTCACATAGTGACCATCTTTTGTTTTGAGGAGAGAACCTGAAATCTCTCATAGCAAGTTTCCAGTGTTTGACACAGGATTATTAACCACAGTCATCATGCTGTGCAGTAGATCTCTAGACAGTCACCTTACATAACTATGACTTTGTACCCTTTGGCCAGCATCTTCCTGTATCCCTGCCTCCCTGCCCTCAGTAACCACCATTATACTCTCAGCTTCTATGTTTTTGATTTTTTCAATTCCACATATACATAGGATTATATGGTTGTTTCTGTCTGGCTTATTTCATTTAGTATAGTATTCTTTGTTAGGAACAACTGAATGTTCTGCTCCCTCTCCCCTCGCAAAAAATGTTTTTTCTTTTCTTATATATAGGAAAAGGATACCATGGATAATGAGGGACAACTAACACTTTTTACCAGCATCAATCTCTTTGTGATCCAAATATCCAATGATGCCCTTTGTCCTACATCTACTAATATCAAAGGTAGAAGAACAATCTTCCGTCGTATGCTGACTCCAGCTGAGGTCTAGGATCTCTGAATGACACTTGGTCCCCTCTGTCAGCCTGAATGTGACATGACATGGTCAGACAACCTTGAGATTTAAACAAATGTTTTCTGACACACACAAGTCCTATATGGCATGTAAACCAAAACACTGTAGTAATACTCTTTCTGAGAAGAGGATGAAGGGAAAGGCACAGCAGCCACTTACCCGTAGCAATGATCCGATACTGCTACTTAGAAGAAACCTGACTCCCTTTTCTGGCAATATTGTGTGTTCCTCAGATAGATCACTGGGCAACTATTATTTCTTGTTCTAGGAAGAACTCCCTTGTTCTCTGTGGCTCTTGTCTTTTTCCTCTTGGAAATTCTTTCTCAGACAGTAAGCTCCATGACTATACCTGAAGGAAGCATATCATAGGCTGACTAGTTGATGCAGATTGAGGATAGAGAACTCATTTTAAGAGTTAAAAACTATAGTAGTAGACCAGGTTTGTGGCTTCTTTGGCAAAACAATTAGCTCAAAAATTAGTAGGCTTCCAGCCTACTACCTTAAAAATAATGTTTTTGGTAAAAAGAGTTTCGAATACTGATGGCATCAATCTTTATTTACCATCATCTTTGTTCTCTGTGTCAAACAGCACTTTACATCAAGGAGATCTGAAATGGTGGGTTTAGTTGGAAAGACAATACCTTTGTGGGGTTGTCTGTCCCTTCAGAGTTCACAGATTTCCCAAGATAGAGTACTGTCTTCTTTCCTGTTGAGGCTGATGCCTTGCAACTACTTCTTTGCAGTTTTAATTGGAGACAGAAGTGATTGGCTTTTCAATGTTGGAGGATATGTTACCAGCCTCTCCATTGGTTTAAACTGTAGGATACAACTAGCTCCTCCCTTAGCATAAATGTATCCCTTCCATCTCTGTAGACCAACTAGCACTATGCTGAGTATAGGTCTCTAAAGTTGGGGATAGTACAGGCAATATATGTTAGCTTTTTAAATTCTCCTATTATTGTCTATTCCTTGGAGATCATCATATTTATGGGTTTAGACTCAGAAGGATTTCATATTATATGTTGAGCAAATGGTTGTTCTCCAAAAGAGGTCATCATTTCAAAAGAAGTCATCAACCCAAATGAATAGGGACCTGAAAATTATCAACATTAAGCTGAACCAGATATCATCTAAACAATTCATGTCATTTCAGTCCAGTAAAAAATCAATTATCTTTGCCAAATTAGGCACGATGTGTGTACAGAATGTGGACACAACCCTTAATGTAGAATTAGAGTGGGTAAGCAAAATACACTGAACTTTCAATGAATACACTGAAAATATAATGAAGTAAACTTAAAGAAGTTAAGAGAGAAAACCGTTTCTCAAGTCCTTGTGGCCAAAATAGAGCAGATATTTATCAATATCATTAACAATCAAGGAAATGTGCTGATTCTTACTGTGGATGTTGATCACAAAAAGATTATGATATGGACCCTGTCCCAAGGAACTAATGATCTACAAACTATCATCAACTACTTTATCCACCCCCCTTTATTTTATTCATGAAGAAATCATTCTAGAGAGGAGAGGTAATAACGATTCTTTGTCATAACTAGTAACCNTCACAAAAAGATTATGATATGGACCCTGTCCCAAGGAACTAATGATCTACAAACTATCATCAACTACTTTATCCACCCCCCTTTATTTTATTCATGAAGAAATCATTCTAGAGAGGAGAGGTAATAACGATTCTTTGTCATAACTAGTAACCATACCTAGTTAATAGTAGAACTAAAAAAAAAAAGATTTCAGTTCTCTTAGCACTTCACTTGTTAGTGCTAAAAAAAATGGGGGGGGGGTGGTCAGAGAAATCTGTGTCATCAACTGTGTAGTGTCTGCAATTTTATTCTACATATAAGCTAATGTTAACTTGCCACAGTATCATGGATGCTGGCAGAAGACACAAGACTCCTGGGTCAGAGATGTAAGACTTTATTCCTTGCAGCAAAACAGTAGCCAGAGAGTCAGCATGTTTGCATTCATTCTCTGAGCCACAAATTCCCAGAGGAGCAACATGGATGACCTACATGGATGCTATTACATGCTGTGGCCTCTGTTTAAAGACAAGAACACTGAGCTTTAGGAACCGAGTATTTTATAGTTGCTAGTAAACAAGCCTGCTCAGAATGAGACATTACCTCATCCTACAAGAAGTGGCCTGAATAAAGAGTATTTACTCTTTATTCTTTACTGTGGCCTTACATCCTTGCCATTCTCCAAAAATCATGTGGTAATGGGAAATACCCTTGAAGGAATATCTCCCAGTAACCTCTAGAAATAGATAAAAATGGTGGATATATCCTTGAAAGTAGTACTTCTTAAATTCTATTGGGCACACAGATATACTGAGGACTTCGGTAAAATGCAGACTGATTCAGTGATTCTAGAGAAGAGGCTGAGGTTCTTAACTTCTTCAAGTTTCCAGAGATGCTAATGCTATTAGTCCATGGACCACGTATCAAGTCACAAGCTCCAGAGGATGTCTGGTTAGATCTGATAATGACTTTTTTAGTTCACCATAATCTAAATCCTGGTCTTCAATTTTGAAGGTGTAGATAGTCTTTCTAGTTTACTGTCTAGGATTTAGTAGACTGTGAGGGACTCACTAAAAAAGTATAGGAGACCACAACACATATTCTGAGTAGACCCCTGAACACTGGTTCATAAATTTACAAAAGAGATTGATTGGGATTGCAATGTTCATATCAGCATGATCAACTCACTTTGTTCCTAAAATGAAGCTACATAGAAGTCATATCATGTCCATCAACAGATTAATGGATAAAGAAGATATGATATGTATATACAATGGAATATTACTCAGCCATAGAAAAGAATGAATTTGAATCAGTTGTAACAAGGTAGATGAAACTCAGACCTATTTTACGCAGAGTGAAGTCAGACATAGAAAAATAAATATCATATTTTAATGCATATATATGGAATCTAGAAAAATAGTACTGATGAACCTGTTTTCAGGGAAGGAATGGAAATGCAGATGTAGAAAACAGACTTGTGGACACAGTGGAGGAAGGAGAGGATAGGATGAACTGAGAAAGTAGCTTTGATATATATACATTATCAATGTGTAAAATAGATAACTAGTGGGAAGCTGCTATATAACACAGGTAGCCCAAGCTGGTGCTCTGTTGACCTAGAGGGGTGGGATGGGAAAGGGGAGGGAGGCACAGGATGGAGGAGATTAGGGCTGATTCACTTTGTTGTATGGCAGAAACCAACACAACATCGTAAAGCAATTACCTTCCATTTAAAAAAAACATTAAAAATCACATCATAATCAGAAGTTATTCTATTAACTCTTCATGAGGAATTACTGTCTGAGAACACAAAATACTTGAAATCTGTAACATCAACCATTCTCCCCCTGTAGCCAGACCTACACAGGACAAGTAAATCACCATCAGCATGTTGTTTGCTGAGCAGAGAATCAGAACAAGGGGAGATAAATAAATCAAACAGTAAATGGCATTAGTCTAAAATCAACATTGCTTCATTCATCTCACACAAAAATGGCAATTTTACGAATGGGAGAAAATACGCATGAAGTTCAACAATTCTGCTCCCTTTTCTCTGAGCGGTACAGACATCCCATCCATCTCCAAACCCTTCCCTTAACCCCCAATCTCAGTTGACCTCTGTGACTTTCCTTTGTGTAGGCAGGCAACTGAGCAAATCCTAGATCTCTACTTTCTTCCCTTTAGAGTAATACATTTTTTGTTTAGATGCGTAAATATATTCAATCAGGTTTTTGTCAAGTTCTATTTACTGCATAATCTTTTTGTCTTAAAAAGGTAAGTTTGCATATACCTGTTCTAATCTGTTCCTTTCATAATTTAACTCTCAAAGGGCAACCTGATTTCCCTTATTTTCAGTTCTGCAGGTGAGACGGAGGCATAGCCCAGGCAATTCAGTCCAAGTTCAGACAATTATCTTATTGCTTATTTCTGCATCAGATTATTTAGGGACCCTGTCCCTGTAAGAATAAACAAATACTCTCAAATAAAAAAATTTAAATAAGCTTTTCCTACTCATTTTATTTTAGGAAAGTTGCCATTGTAAGCCACATGCATGAGTTGTCCTACCTCAGTTGAACCACATCAAATATTGTGCAATATTCCTGTAAAAGTCTAAGACTAAAAAAAAAAAAATGTCTACGACTAATCCAGGTAGAACCTGTATATACTTAGTAAATTTATCTACAACCTGGTTCTATGAAAATGTTTCAATCTTTTCTATATGTACATCATAAACACTATAACCAAACTCTCTACACACAAATATACTATGTTTCATTGGAAAGTACTGCTTTTTTAGCCTACTATATAAAAATTAAAATATCCTTTTTATACAGAAACAATATTTATTCACCTTTTCATTGTTAAATATGTACTCTGTGCCTGCTGTGCATTAATTGATGGAATACAATGACAGTAAGACAGACACAGCCCCAATCTTCTAGAAACATATCATCTGGGATGGATATAAACATGTTACCAGACACATATGATGCTTAAGGGTCAGCATGACTTTCTGAAAAAATTGATATGTAGCCTGAAGAAGGAGGCAAAAAGGAGAACTAGAAGACTTCAGGTGAAACGGTATGTATAAATTCCCAAGGTAAGAAAGACTATTTCCCAGATAGGTTCACAAAAGTCCATTTAACCTACAGTTTACCTAAAATGGAACCACAGATTGATTAAGACAAGGGGAAGGGAAAATATTTAGTTGTTGAATTCTAGCTATAAAGGCTGTAAGAGTCCTAAATAGATCATCTTATCATTTTATCTAACCCCTAATTTTTTGGTTAGGGAAACTGATACCCAATAATGAGTCCAGCATTTTCCTGAGAGTTGATGACACATCCCAGATCAGAAGCCACATCCCCTGATTCTCTCTACAGACATTGCCTCAAGGATAGGATTAAGTATACAATGGAATATGCCTACTCTGTTAGGCATAATTTGTACAGTAGTATTCAGACTCCTAGCTTAAGATGACATGCATTTTACTATCATGCATTATACTCAGAAATTTTAATTTGTGTGTTCTTACGTGAGCACATGTATGTATGGGATTAAGTTAAGTTAAATTGCAAGTAACAGATGCCTGATAAATGTCATCAGCTTGTTTTGCTTGTGTGACTGAAAGTCTAGTGTTAAGTAAACTAGCCCATGATGTTCTCACTACAATGTAAACAGGGACCAAACTATCATCTTCTACCTTTCTCTGGTATAGCCTTATTATCTCATCTCTGGTATAGCCTTATTATCTCATTTGCACAAGAAGGCAGATGTCACTCCAGCAGCACAACTATGTTCCAAATAAGAAGGGAAGGGAATAGGATGGCTGAATCTGCTATCTTTTGAGGAACTTTTCCGGAAGTTCTACATGTGCTTCTTTGCATAACCACTCTACTTGTAAGGAAACCTGGAAAACACAGTTTGTTTTTCAGGTCAACCCATTGCTTCCCCAATAGAATCAGATCTTAAAGTCTAAATCAGAAATACAGCCTGGGATTTATAAGAGGTTGCTTCTTTTCCTGGGTTAACTATTTCCTTAATTTGTGACTTTCAGCAAATTACCCTACGTCTGTGAAATTCATTTTCCTCGTTCATGAAATGGAGTGGGATTAAATGAATATTTTTAGTTTTGAAAGTTTCAATAAACTAAGTAGTTTCCTCTGATTGCTGTAGCTGACCTTTTTACCCGGAATTCCATTATGAAGACGCCTAAAGTAAAAGTAGGCTCAGGCCCGTGTGTAGAGATTTTGCTCTCTGCTGTAACTCTTACACCTTTATCCAGGAGAGACAGTGATGCATAGGACAGACACAAACAAGGCAGGTAAACACAGATTGGGCTGGCAAGTTTTCTGATTTTACAGTGCCTCTCACAACTCTGGATGTATTTGACTGGTGGAGATAGCTGCAGAGGCCTCGACTAAGTCTTTTAACATTGCAGATTGCCCTCAGGAGATGTGGAGCATGAGTACCCAGATGCCTGAACTCTGTCCATTTATGTAATCACAGTCTACCTGGGTCTCACTTTCGTAGAGCTAGTTGTTTATTTCTAGAGAGCACTCTCTTTATTGCTCTCTCAGATGACATACAAAGATAAACTCACATTTTATTCCTTATACATCTTTTTGCTAGTTCAGCAAACTTCCTAATTTCAACCTCATACTACTTCTATTCTTTTTTTTTTTAATTTTACTTATTGTTTTAGATGGTTTTTTATTTTTTTTATTTTTTAAATATAAATTTATTTATTTTAATTGAAGGCTAATTACTTTACAATATTGTATTCTTAACAAACAATACCCCATACCCATTTAAACAAACCCACAAATTTCCTAAACAAGAGGTAGAGCCACTATGTGACTTTCTATGTGGGAAGGAGATGCTTCCAGCAAATGAGGATTGTCTATAAAACCCTTTTCTGCTATGAGAACTTGGTCTCTGGAAGTTTCCTTGAGTCCTAGTTTCCTCCAGGGCCACTTTCTTTGCTAGTCATCCAGGAACTAAAAATTACTTTTAAGGTAATCTTATCAAACCAATCTAAATGGTCATCCTTTTTCAAGTTTTCATTGATTACCCTTTTAGGGTCCCTTTGAAGATGTAACAAACCAAAAGCAAGGTGCCATATCTATTCATGTATTCAGATCTAGCATAATGAGAAGTGCAGTCAGGCATTTATTCACTGATACCTACACATTTGTGAAATAAACTTGAACACATAGATATATTTAAATGAACATGTATGTCTGCTATAGAGAGCCTCTGGACCTCAAGTGTACATGTCTGGCGCCTATGCTGGAAATCAATGCTTAAGCAAGAGTTTGCAGTGGTATAAAATGCCCAGCAATTAGCACACCAGATGCTTTGCTTTTCTTGATAGTGAGAAAGGAATTAATGTGCAGGGTACTGGTATTTAGCATATTATCTCCTGTTCAGAATCCTGAAGATAATTGTGTGTTTTGAGCTTGTGCTCTCCTCAGACAAAGAAGCCCTTTGAAATAGCAATGATGGTGAAGTGGTCTTGGTCTGAACAGAGCCTTGTATTACTGTTGTGTACTTATTCTCTTCCCTAGGAGCAATTAAAATTTCCCAGAACCTCAACAGCCTGCTTTCTGCCTTTGTTTAGACTTGCTGTAAGTCACAAGCCTAACGGGCACTTTTAGTAGCTGTGATTAAGAATAAGGAATGAGATCAGAGAGGTCACAAATGCTTAGATGGCTTGTTAGAGTTGTAAATTCTAAAGAACAAATCTCAACAGCTAAATAAAGCCTATATGAACCCAGAAATCATCAGTATTCTAATATAGGGACAAAAACTAATGCCCAGCATTAATTTGAAAAATTAAAAAGCTCCAAAATGTGGACTCAATATGGTACTAATTTGCATTACAAGAGTTGTCTCTCACCCCTGCCCCACTCCAGATTTGTACTGGAGATCGATTGAAAATTAGCTATGATGTAGGCAAGGCATGGGCTTCCAAGGTGTCTCAGTGGTAAAGAATCTGCCAGCCAAGCAGGAGACTTGGGTTCGATCATGGGTCTCAAAGATTCCATGGAGAAGAAAATGGCAACCCATCCCAATATTCCCTTTTAGGAAATCCTGGGAAATCCCATGGACAGAGGAGCCTGGTGGGCTATGATACATGCCACGCCATGCTCAGTCGCTTCTGTCTAAGGGGGTCACAAAGGAGTCAGACACGACTTAGTGACTAAACAGCAATAAGAGGCAAGGCATATTAGTTTGTAGCAGTTTCATACCCTTGACTTTTGAGAAATGAATTTTCTAAGTGTACTTTGAAAGTATCAGCTTTGTGTATCTCAAATTTCAGATTTTGAAATATTTTTATTGTTTTGGTTGCTATTAGTCTTGCATGTTTTGGTCAATTATTATGTTTGACCTAAACCATAGCAAAATTAATGTGGTCAATTATACAGAAAACAACTATTTATTTTTTAAAATGGTAAATTCATGACGCTGACTCAGACTCTGATTAACAATAGATGTACTATGCTCCAGGGAATTATGAGAATAGTTATATTGATTAAATAATGTGATGGCATCTTCCCTAAATATGCTTTGTGAAGTAACTAAACACATGGCAGTTCATCCATCTTGACTTTCAGAAAATTCTAGATAAGTCTGGCCCAAATTATATTCATGACTAAAAAGGAACTAATAGTAAAATGCTATTTTAGGCTAAAACATATCCCACTTCTAATAGGAATTTTCACATGATATATGAACTCTTCAGCCATTAATAGTTTGTTTAATTCAAGATTCAAAATGAAAACTTCTTTTATTTCTTGACACATCATCAGTTTAATCTGACAATTAGCTAACATACTAAGAATCAAATAGATATCAGGAAACTGTCTTTTTCCATGAATGTGAAACAGTAAACAAAAACACACACGTACAACAACGATTACAACAATTGCAAAAACTTTGGACTAAGCCATTAGCTATAAAGGAAATGCTTTATTAACTCTAGTCTTTCAATTGGCTAAATCTTATGAACAGTTAGCTAGTTTTCCCTTGGGACTACAATGATTTGTTCTATAAAATTTAATCATTATGTCTTATATGCATTAAAAAGAAAGAGATATATGAAATACAGTCATATTCAGAACTTTTTAAAAGTAGTAATAATAAGTATCCAGCATAAACAAAGTTTATATGTCCTGTTAAAGAAAAATTTTACTGTGCAGCATAAAATAATTTGGCGATTGAACATATGCATTTACAAGTAAGAAAAGTATTTGCAATACAAAGATTTCATATGGTACCTGTCACCTGAAAGATAACTAATGGGTAGGAGTTGGAGAAGGCAATGGCACCCCACTCCGGTACTCTTGCCTGGAAAATCCCATGGATGGAGGAGCCTGGAAGGCTGCAGTCCATGGGGTCACTGAGGGTTGGACACGACTGAGCAACTTCACTTTCACTTTTCCCTTTCATGCATTGGAGAAGGAAATGGCAACCCACTCCAGTGTTCTTACCTGGAGAATCCCAGGGACGGGGAGCCTGGTGGGCTGCCATCTATGGGGTCACACAGAGTCGGACACGACTGAAGCGACTTAGCAGCAGCAGCAGGAGTTATATGTCACTTTCCAATTTGTAAATGTAGGTAATTTTATTACTTGTAAAACCATACCGATGCATACATTTCTCAGAGTAATGTATAAAAGCTAGTAGGAAAAAAGGTATATTGAAACCCCCAATGAGTTATGCATAGTCTTAGGCAGGGAGGATAAATAACAAGTTCTGTGAGAGTATCAGTAGCATTGAGATACAAATGTACCTACGTGCCACTTGTCAAAGAAAAGATCTTGCATAAAAAAATCCAACCCAAAAGACTTCCTGGACAGACAAGTTATTAAGACTTGGGCACCGCACTACAGGAGGCACAGGTTCCATCCCTTGTCAGGGAAGCACAGTCCTGTATACCACACAGCACAGCCAAAATGTTTAATCTGAAACTATAATAATAACAAATTAGAAGAAGCTTGTTTTTTTAAAAGACAGAAAAACTACTAAACTGTTCTCCTCCAGAATCTCTGTGAAACATACCTGCCCTTGGAAAGCTCCTATGTGTGTCAACAGATTATGAAAAACAACAGGACATAGCATTGTCCAATGATAGTAAACGCTTAAAAACACTTTATCTGATCCTTAAAACTTTCTTGCATAGGAACTTTTTCTTTCCCATTTTTTCCGAAAACTAAGGCATGAAGAGATTAAGTAAATAGTCCAGAGCCACAGAAATAATTAGTGGCAGTTATGAAGCTAGAACCTTGCTTTGTAAAAATTAGTACTTGCTACACTATAACCACCACCACTGGAGAAGAAGCAACCTATGCTTAAGCAAGAACAGGGAGGATGAAATGACCGCATTGGTGAGAAAGACGTGTGTCTGAACTGTTTGAGGGTCATGTGAAACAGGTTCAAGTCACCAGTTTATAGCTCATTTGGGAAGAAAATTCCTCAATGGCTTCACATGGAATGATGCTTTCTGTCTACTTTGGCCAACGTGACACACTGCAGTTCTCTCTCAAAGTAACCCAAATAAAATCTGCACACCAGATATTTGTTATTGCCACTCCACACTCAGGGAGGGCAAGAACTATGTGTATCCCCAATAAAACTGGGTTATTTTGTTTTGAATTTAAATAAATAAAAAGTAAGTGTGACTTTATAAACCTTGAAGTGATCATCTGGATCATTGTTGAAAATTGTCTTAATGTGGGAAAGCTATCAAATTATTTATTCCCACAAAAACAATAATAAATATCTTTATTTCTCTCTGAAATACACTAAACCACATACTAATTACTCAAATATATATATTTTCCTTCCTTATTCCAAGTTGTACTGGCTCACATTGCCTCTTCCTCCTTTCCTTTTTTTCTTTCAGCCCCTCATTTGACCACCAGACAATTAATTTTTCTTTCTTAGTTCCTTTCTTCTGTGAAAGGAACTTATTTATCTAAAATCCTAAAATATATACAATATCTTTGACAAGAGATAACAAACTCCTCTTCCCTCTAAGAAACATTATGTGTGTGCATATATATAAAATGTACATATATATGCACAAAACATATGAATTATATATAATTCTAAAATATAGTACATGTACACATATATAGATATATGCATATATATAGATATGTAAAACATGCAATATATATATATATATAACTTACTCTGTATATGTGTATACACACACACATATATAAAACTATATTTTTATACTTTTATTTTGGGGTGTTCATCCACATTCCTACTTATATGTTTTTAATTTACCATTGGAAAGCTTATTTCCAGCACTAGATTCATCACTCAGTAACCTCAATAAGTATTTGACTAACAATGAACAAATTACTTATATTCTGAATTTGCTCATCTGGAATATGTGAATGACTCTAAGCTCCTCGGGGACTCCTGAAAACCTAGCCTTGTTCCTGCTCTCCCAGATTTTCTCCTTGGGTTCTAGAGAATCATTTATGGGTAAAAGAATAGAACTAGTGGTATAAAGGCTAAACATTTAGCAGAAATGATTCTCCAGTAGAGCTCAGCATACTGAGGGGTTTGGAGTCTCAGCTGTAGAATGCATATTCCCTGTCAAGGAAGCTTGAAGAGGCTTCTAATCTGCTCATTTCATAAACAGGTTAATAAGATGATTTCTCTAAAGCAATCAAAGAAATCAGTAATCTAACTGATAATAAACAAAAACGCCTGGTCGATTCATGTTGATGTATGGCAGAAGCCATCACAATATTGTAAAGTAATTATCTTCTAATTAAAAATAATTTTTAAAGTGTCTTTTCATTTAATACACAGTGTGGTTGAATGGGTGGGATGGAAATGCTATCATTTGATGAATCTTTGAATTAATATGTTCTGCATATGCTGATATACTTTATTGTCAGTGAACAGTGACAGACATCAATTATAATGTGAAATCTAGAATGAATAGCACAGAAAACTGTGAATTCCTATATCTCTCCATTATGTGAAAATCAAAAGGTGATGGAGCAGTTGCAGTTCACCTGAATTTTATTCTGAGCATCAAGAAAGCAGAAAAGCAGGTACATATAAACAATCACTACTGGCAAATGTAAGTAACTATGAAAAAAAATCACAAATGATTGGGATAAAGTATAGGTAATAGCAAATGCTTATCAATTCCTATATCATTTCTGTCTTTTCTGGGAAATATATTTTTAGAACAATCTTACCTCCAGTCATTTCTCTAATACTTAGCTACTACATTCATAGCAGAATCTAAATAAGAAATACATTTTGAAATTGCACAGAAATCTGCAATACCTGATAAATTTTATCTCAAGTTGTTAGTTTAGGAATATAACAGAAGTAGGGACAAAAAGGTGAAGAAAATAGAACAAAAAGCAAAGAAAATAATGTTGGTTGGTTAACACTTCTCTAAACAAAACTGAGACATTTTCCTTTCTTTATTTTAGTCTCAGATTGTCCTCAAGGAATCAGAAAGCTTTTTCTAGACCCCTAATGCTTAATCCTTTGTTTGTGTACTTTACTGTATGCTCTACTTCTGTGTCAGTATTAGTTAAAAAGTTTTTATATAATAGTAGATTGATTACTTTACATTTATAATTGCAAATCTGATTTAAAAGAGAAAGTTGTGGGCACAGTTTTAGGATATTAACAACAAGGCATCGCTAAACATTTCCTTAGCCCAGGGAGACCATACCTGTGCATTCCACCTCCCATAACACCAAATATAGGAGGTCGAGTCCATGGCCACTATGATCTTTCCAGATGGCCTGCAATATGGTGGTGTGGTACCTACATGAGGTAAAAAGAGTCAAGAAGGGATATAGACATCTCTTGCTCCATCTGGGATCAGTCTTGTGCAGTGGACTGATGAGTCTTAGGAAAGACAAAGTGGGGTTCCCTTCTGCAGGCAGGACTGGAGATTACCTGGCTTCGGACTGGGTTGCAGGTATTTTGAAAGCAGGGTTCTCCACTGGCAAGAAGGTAGGTGCAGGTGTTTTCCTGATCCCTCTAAACTTGCCCTTTACTGTTGTCTCCAGAGTCTACTCTCCTGACACTTCCTAAAACACTTTCTATCCATCCCCCATAACCATTCTTTGACAACACCTGAACTGTTGCCAAGAACCCCACTTCTCCAGCTAATCTGCCCCCTCATGGCCCCTAGTAGTATTCTGTCTTTTTCAGTAACGTCAACTTTCTACTTCATCCATCATATTCATTTTCCATCATAAGCCTCCCTGAAACTTATGTGATATTTCTTTTTTCTGTCTCTCTGTGTACCTGGTGAGGAAACTGAATAGTCAGCTGGCACTCTCAGCATGTTCCTTGTCTGAATGCCAATACTTGTTGCTCTGTTCTATTTAGAGGACCTGAGTTCTTGATGAAGAAATGTGCTCTGCACAGAGACCAATACCATGTCAGCAATTATAGGGAGAAATACTTATTTTCCTTGCTAAGCAAATAGCTTATTACTGAAAACCACTAAGAGCTGAAAGAAGTGTGTATATAAGAAATGGCTCAAATCATAAAAGTCTTAGTTAGGCTTAACCTATTATATGTATACATAGAAGCAGGCATAAGCACACAAACTCCAGCTGTTTTTTTTTTTTTTCCTTTTGTTTTGAATATGCCTTCTCTGACAACACCAAACCAAGGATTAAATCAAATAATATCTCAGTGAGAATCTGATCCTGCCTTGTTTCCGGCTGGAATTCACACAAAGGCTCAAAGGAGTGGGAGCATGGCTTCCTTCCAGGAATCATCAGGGACTGTTTTCTTTACTAGTGTTTTATTCTACCCGGTTACTTCTCAGTAAAAGGACTGTTGACTGGTACAAGAAGAGAATCTCAGTATTGGTTCTTCACCTGAAAATACTATGCAAGATTTTTTTGATTCTTTAATGATTTCTAATTGACAGGTACTCTTAGCATATCCTTAGAGGTAATGTGATATATAGTAGAAATGGATGAACCCCACAGTGAGAATCAGAAGACCTAGATTTTAACCAGAACCCTGCAGTAGGAGAGCTTGGAAAGTCACCTTAAGGTTTCAGGTTGTTGGATAAGATTATCTCCAAATCCCTTTCTAGCTATCAGTGAGTGATTATATGATCTATGAGTTCCAGTTTTATCCTTGTGGGACATAGTTATAAATAGCCTAACATATACACACATTATTTGTTGCTTTGGCAGTTGTATGAAAATTATTGGTTCCGGAATCAAAAAAAACATAGTTATTCATAAAATTTTACTGCGAAAGAGACATCTGATTAAATTTTTCAGTTTTTTTTTTTTTTTTCCAGTGTCTAGAGTACATCTTTTTACTTGTGAGCAGTAAGGGAGGAGATGAAGATAGAGGGGGCACTGGGTTTTGAATCGTAGAAAAATAAAGTGTTAAAGAAACAGAACTTTTCTTTTTCTCTGTTTTCAGAGGAAAAAAATGAAAGCAAATGAAGATGACAGAGGGAGAAATAAAAACTGGTGGATTCATTAGTTATTGTATATATGGCTTTGTTATTGTTATTGTTTAGTCACTAAGTCCTGTCTGGCTTTTCTGCAGCCCCATGAACTGTAACCTACCAGGGTTCTCCGTCCACGGAAATTCCCAGGTAAGAATACAGGAGTGGGTTGCCATTTCCTTCTCCAAGTGATCTTCCCCATCCAGGGATCAAACCTCCATCTCCTGCATTGGCAGGCGGATTCTTTGCCACTGAGCCATCTGGGAAGCACTGGGAGATGCACAAGATGCAGGTTCAATCCTTGGGTTGGGAAGATCACCTGGAGAAGGAAATGGCAACCCACTCCAATGTTCTTGACTGGAGAATTCCATGGACAGAGGAGCCTGGTGGGTTACAGTCTACGGGTCAAAAAGAGTCAGATACAACTGATCTACACATACAATTTTGTAGAATTTTTGAGACCTGGTACCAAGTTCACTAATTCTTAGATTTTGTAAACAAAACTTATGGCTGTTTGACGATTGTGTTGGATGATGTACATACAGGCCCTAGCAAGGAGCCAGTCATCCTAGAGCAGTTCTTCTTGAACTTTCAAGTTCATGCAGATCACCTGGGAATCTTGATAAAATGTAGATTCTAACTCAGTGGGTCTAACTTTAAGCTAGGGCCTAAAACTCTACATTTCTAAAAGCTCCCAGATAATATCAAAACTTTGAGTAACAAGAGTACAGATTTTTAATAAATACAGACTGCCTTTGCCCTTCATCTTTCTCCTGCAAGAAGAAGTACTTATTTACTTTGAAATGATAAATTGGAAGGTTGGTTTCGGTTGTTTTGAGTTTTGTTTTTTTTCTGATCAGTATACCTGTTTTGTATCATAGTCATCTGTCACCTATAGTCAGGACAAAGGATGCCAGCAGTGTATCATTTTCAAGTCATCTCATGTCAACCTGCTGGGACAAGTTCCCCAAACTTTCACTCAGCTCTGTGATCCTTTCCGTCTTTCAGCCACTGCTGCCAGCTCTCAAGTGCTAAAAATTATTGATTAAAGTCGTCTCTCTCCTTTACACTAGAAAAAGAAGTGTTCTCAGTAAAATTCTTTGCCTCTGTTTGTTTCAAACTTCCTCCTGTTAAGAAAATGTAACAACAAAAATCACTCTTTCTCTTCCAGGCTTGTGGTTTTAATTTTTTTTTTTTAATTTTTTCTGTTTCTCCAAGTGACAGCAAAAGGCCTAGCAACAATTTACTTGACTTTATAGCTCTTTCAGTAAATAATAGAAGATAATTTACTCTCCTTCTGTGTGATTGGAGCATATTTTAAATTATCCATTTAAGCTGGGTCTGTAATTAAAATTACGTGGGCATTTAGGACATTATTCTGCAAAAAATGCTCTGTGGGCTTTCTTTGATCTAGCTCATAGAGTCCAGATGCAAAGCAGCATAAAAACATTGAGGGAACAATCAACCATGTCTTGGGTTCATATACTGATCAAGTTATTTCCCAGCTCTTAGGCAAAAGCCATAGATATGTCTTTCCAGGAGATTAAGTTTCTCTCAGAGTCAGCAAGAAACTTGGAATCTTCTCTTACTGCACTTAAATTGAAGGCAGTCCTATTTCTTCCTGTTCCAGTATGTTGATAGAGCAATAGCTCTTTAAAATAAACAGCAAACAAAGAAATATATGCCTGTGAGAGATGCTATGATTTTTTTTTTTAATATTATCTTCCCACCTGACGATAGGATTATACATCTCTACCATTTCTAGATGATGTGCAAGTTTCCCCCCCATTGGTATCAAGTGGTTATGTTACTTGCTTTGGCCAATGAAATAGCAGAATTTGTGTACCCCCTATATGCACAGAAGCCCCAAGTACTATTAATAGTTCTGTCTCAGGCCCTCTGCCATGAGAAGGTCATGAGCCAAGTGAGAGCTAGTCCTTGATCCTGGCCCTACAATGAAGAAGACACATGGAGAAAGATTAGAGTTGCCATTGACTTATAGTCAACAAATCACAGGGGGGAAGAAATAAATCTTCTTGTTAGAGTCACTGAGATTTTAAGTCTGTTAGCACACCATAAAATGAAAAAGAAAAAGATGACCAGATCAGTGCCATGAAACCTATACAAGTAATTTAAAGGGAAGAAGAATGAAACCCGTCAACTACAGAACAAAAAGTGAACAAAATAATCATATAATTGTCTACAGAAATTTTCAAAGGTAAGACCTCGAAGGTCACATTCTGCCTTGCCTCAGGAAATCTATACTGGGAAAGATTTCCCTAGTATATATACTAGGGAAGGTGTTTATATTTCACATGGATTATTTTGCTGCTTACTTAGGAGTGCCTGTCTTGAACACTTGAGAGGAACATGACTGTGAGGTGTGTATGGAAAATAAAAAACAGACTATTAATATTCTCATGTATGTTATGGGTATAATTATAAGTGCTGCAATATATTTACTATCCTTGATCTAGAACCAAGAAAAATAACAAGGTAAACCTGAAGATTTATATGCCGTATTTTAAAAGAAGGAAATAAGATTTCTCTGTATTCTAGGGAAAATTCATTCTTTTTAAGGGATGTCAACATAACAACAGAAAAGATAACAAAGCAGACTAAGATCTATGAGAAAGTTTGTTATGATGATTACTTATAATTATTTAAAATTATTATATTTTATTAATATTATTTTGCCAGATAATCTGTGTGATTTAATCATGATAATCTGAATCAAACCTTTGGCACCTACATTGTAACTAGAAAGCTTTTTAGTCACAAGGGAATAAAAAGAGCTTTAATAATTCATCATTAATATATCTTTATGTCTTCATTTTACTTCAGCCCACAAGCCAGTAGTGGAACAGATTCAAAAAAATGACCTCTAAATAAGGAAGTGTAATTACTCAGAGTCAAAATTATGGTTAATCATATGTTTTTTTAAACTCTAGCAAAAATGCAATTTAACAGTCTCCTACATCTCAGTGATTCATGAATGCTATATTTATGCATATTCATGAAAGAAAGACATAAAAAGAATACTTTGTCACTTTTCCCCCTCATTTTGATATAGGCAGAACAGATACTAAAATGACACGTAAGCCATCTGTTCATCTGAAAACTCTAGAACTCCATGTGATTGGCCACACAGTACCCTGATGATCTGTGCTTTCAGGATTCATGGTTGCCTTTAGCTATTTGGACACAAAAGTTGGAGAAATAACAATTTCAAAATTTGGGACCCTAAACATTTTGTCAAATTACTGTTTGTTTTTAATAGCTATTTTCATTACACTAAATGTTTACAATTATCACTCAGTTTTGACATAAGGTTGGTATTTTATAAATCCAATTGAGCACATAATTTTATCCAGAAAGACTTTTATTAAGAAAGGCTCTTCTGTTTATCCCCAGAGAGTAAAAGACATTTGAACTAGTGAGTATAGAATTAAAAAAAAAAAAAAGGACAAAACAAAAAACCATTTTAAGTAATGTGACCATATGGTTTATCATCTAATTTGAAAAACTTTTTAGAGTAAAAATGTTCCTACTAAACATTATCTAAGGATTATCCTAGGCAAACCAGGATGTATAGTCATACTGGGTGTAGGAAGAACTGGAATATAAATTCTGAATCAAAATTAATACAACCATTGACCTGTGTCAGAAGTTTGTTTTAATTGGGTTCATGGGAAACTTCTTACATTCATTCAACCACTTTACTGACTATGAAGAAAGGGGGGCTGTCAAGAAAAGGCTTGGTGAAATTGAGTTGCCTGCTGACGGCTTTGACAATGGACAGACTGTGTTAAGGACTTTATGGAAGGTGTGTTATTTATTCCTTACTACAGCACAATGACATAGTTTCTCTATTTTACAAACCATAAAATTGAGTTTTAGAGATATTCAATAACTTATCCAACTCCATTTATCTAGTGTAAAGTGGAGCCTAACTCAAACTCAGTTCTATCCAGTTAGCAAAAACTACACTCTTTTTTAAAGCTATTCAGAATTTTCCCCTTAGGTCCAGGATTTGTCAGACTAGAAGGCAAAAGTCAGGAGAATCTTTCCTACTTCAGAGATGAGAATGAATATCCAGCTCACTCTTTTATATAGCATCAAATCAATCCTCAGATTAGCAGCTATTAGAGTCTTGGCTTGTCCTATGTGAGACACAAAATCTTGGGTCTGAGAGCTAAAGGTAATACTAATCACCTCAACAGAAATCCAATGTAGTCTAGTGGACAAAAGGTGGAATTTGTGCTCAAACAACTTGGGATTGATAACTGTTGGGTGACTTTGGGAAAACTGTTCTGCCTCTCAAAGTCCTAGTGTTCCCATCTTGTAGTATTTCAGTTCAGTTCAGTTCAGTCACTCAGTCGTGTCCGACTCTTTGCAACCCCATGAATTGCAGCACACCAGGCCTCCCTGCTCATCACCATCTCTCGGAGTTCACTCAGACTCACGTCCATCNGCCACCAGGCTCCCCTATCCCTGGGATTCTCCAGGCAAGAACACTGGAGTGGATTGCCATTTCCTTCTCCAGTGCATGAAAGTGAAAAGTGAAAGTGAAGTTGCTCAGTCGTGTCATATAAAGAATGTTAATTTTATTACTTCTCCTTACTGATAGTAGTGAAGGGCTTCAACATAGATAATGGGAAAGGAAAGAAATTTGAAAAAGAAGATCTGGGTTTAAGTCCTACTTCTGCTGTTTGTTAGCTATTTAGCCTGGAGATAATCTCTGAGACTAAACTGCCTCACTTTTAAGTGAATATTTTATAATAATAGTTTCCCTTAATGTCTCTCAGGATGACTGTAAATTACATATGAAAGTTCTTTATAAAAGTGCATATAGAAGTTCTTTTGCAAATATGTACACAAAAGTTCTTTATAAATAATGATTCCAAATATAGTTATTATCACTGTCTTCTTCATCATCACCGTACCTTCTTTGTGACTAGGATGATAGCGTTCTACAATAACTGTAGTTGCTAACAGTGAACACTGGATTTCAAGATAAATTGATACATTGGTCTTCAGAAAACACTTTGAGAACCACTTAGTAGAATACCACTGAGTGGCAACCCACTCTTGTATTCTTGCCTGGTTAATCCCATGGACAGAGGAATCTGGAAGGCAGTCAATGAGGTTGCAAAGAGTTGGCAAAGAGGGAATGGTAGAATCTAAGGTTCAAAATGCAGGTTTAAACAGAATTGGGGTGTCTTTAAAGACCTGAAAGGCATTTGGAATCCCTGAAGTTTTTTTGCCAGAGTGGTTACATGTACTGTGTTGGGATAGGAGATAGTAGCATGGAAATGTGTACACATTTGATGATGTTTCCTGAGTAATAAATCCACTGCCAACAGTGGGGTCTAACCAGAGCCAATAACAGTTCAACCTGGCAAGAACTTCAAATACATNGGTATCTTTAAAGACCTGAAAGACATTTGGAATCCCTGAAGTTTTTTTGCCAGAGTGGTTACATGTACTGTGTTGGGATAGGAGATAGTAGCATGGAAATGTGTACACATTTGATGATGTTTCCTGAGTAATAAATCCACTGCCAACAGTGGGGTCTAACCAGAGCCAATAACAGTTCAACCTGGCAAGAACTTCAAATACATATCCTAGGAATTTGATTGAAAACTTGACGTGTTATTTTGTTGATGGTGGTTTCAGAATACTTCGCTGGGAACTTTTGTGATGATGGAACTATTCTGCATGGTATTGGGATAGTGGACATATGACTATGTTTTTGTGAAAGCCCATAAAAGTATATGCCATAAAAAGTGAACTTATTGCATGCAAATTTAGAAAATCAAACAGGATGTTGAGAAAGCCCAAGATAGAATACAGACTATGACAAATGAATCTAACTGTGTAACAAATGAATCATATAACCACACTGAAACACGTGAGGAGGAAAGGAGCTGATCTGAGGAACTTCATAAAATTATCTTTTGATTTGATACTGTCAGGCTAAAGATAAAAATGAACTGTATTCAAGCTGGTAAATTTATTTCTCATGAGATTGTGGTTAGCAATCCTAAAACTAATATTACATATATACTAGGGTTGAACAAGTAAATATATTAGACTAGAGTCAGCTTTCACATTAGCTATGAAAGGAATTACAAATAAGCAAAAACAAAATGCTAGAATTAACTATGTGGTAGTGTATTGGATTGGAGATACCAATATGAACTTATTTTGATTTAAATACACACAGAAACAGATACAGAAAGAAATATAGATATATATTTCTGTGTACTGCCTTCTGAAATGCCAAGAGCAGTGATACCACATTAGTGGCAAGCACATGTATTGATAGCACCCAGACCTAGGTTCCTAATACCATTTTCCAATAAAAGAGAGCAGGCATCCTTGGATAAACGGCTGATTCTAGGACTGGGCAGGTAAAATGCAAGGTGAGCCTGGAACATTTTGTGGTACCAACATATAAGGAAGTGAATTTTTAAAAAAGGATGAGTGACGTTGAAGAACATGACAAAAACTGGGACAATTTTGAGTTACAAAATAAATGTTGATAGTACTGAGCTATAACTAAAAGAATAAAATTAGTATCCATTATTCATACTGATAAATAATTTAATACATAAATGAAGGGGAAGGAGTAATCCTCCCTTACAGAAGAATTCCAACTAGTAAACTTAAGAATGAGAGAAATACAAAACCACTGTCAGAGCACCATAGTAATAATTATTGCAGGTATGGTCTATGGATGTTAAAATAAGGGGAAATTTAAAAAAAAGAAAGAAGATATCTGCATATCCTCAAAATATTTCCCACCAATTACTGTGGTGTTTTTAACATATGTCCACAAATTATTTGATACCCCCCTCCCAGAAGTGGAGCTTAATTCCTCTCCCCTTTGCTACAAGGGAATCCCTGGTAGCTCAGTTGGAAAAGAATCTGCCTATTATGAGGAAGACCTGGGTTCCATCCTTGGAGTGACCTACAGCAAAAGAGTGAAGTATAGAAAGGAAAAATAGTAACTTTACATTGGAGAAACATCATAGAAACTGTCATATCAAACAACTATAGTTAACCAGTAAGAAGACATATTGATAAAATACTCCCCCAATATGATAGGAAAAGAAGGGCATACCAGCTCTGTGGGTTTCTTCCCCAAAATATATAAATCTAAATTGATGAACATCCTGCAAAACATATCAATCAGTAAGTCTGAGTGTAAAGATTAAAAAAAAAAAAAAAAAGAACCAAATGCATACAGCAAACTAGAGGAGGCTAAAGAGNCTCCCCCAATATGATAGGAAAAGAAGGGCATACCAGCTCTGTGGGTTTCTTCCCCAAAATATATAAATCTAAATTGATGAACATCCTGCAAAACATATCAATCAGTAAGTCTGAGTGTAAAGATTAAAAAAAAAAAAAAAAAAAGAACCAAATGTATACATCAAACTAGAGGAGGCTAAAGAGACAAGAGAAGAAAATGCAATAGGGTACCCTGGATTGGATCTTGTAATAGAAAAGGATATTAGTGGAAAAACTGGGAAAATCTGAATACAATCAATAGTTAACTTAATGAAATTATACCATTGTTGATATCCAAGTATTGATAATTTTGTTCATAGCATCACTATGAACAAAGCTAGTGCAGGTGATGGAATTCCAGTTTAGCTATTTCAAATCTTAAAAGATGACGCTGTCAAAGTGCTGCACTCAACATGCCAGCTAATTTGGAAAACTCAGCAATGGCCACAGAACTGGAAAAGGTCAGATTTCATTCCAATCCCAAAGAAAGGCAATGCCCAAGAATGTTCAAGTACCATACAGTTGCACTCATCTCATACTCTAGCAAGTTCAGTTCAGTTCAGCTCAGTCACACGGTCGAATCTGACTAATAGTGACCCCACAGACTGCAGCATGCCAGGCTTACCTGTAAATCACCAACTCCTGGAACTTATTCAAACTCATGTCCATTGAGTTGGTGATGCCATCCAACCATCGAATCCTCTGTCGTCACCTTCTCCTCTCACCTTCAATCTTGTCCAGCATCAGGGTCTTTACGAATGATTCAGTTCTTCGCATCAGGTGGCCAAATATTGGAGTTTCACCTTTAGCATCAGCCCTTCCAAAGAATATTCAGGACTGATTTCCTTTAGGATGGACTAGTTCGATCTCCTTGCAGTCCAAGGGACTGTCAAGAGTCTTCTCTCAACACCACAATTCAAAAGCATCAATTCTTCAGCACTCAGCTTTCTTTATATTCCAACTCTCACATCCATACATGACTACNTTATTAAATGAGTGTTATAAGTTAAAAATAAAAAAAAAAAAAAGAAAGAAAAATTAAGGAAACAATCCCTTGTACCATCAGCCTAAAACAAACAAACACCTAGGGATAATCAAACCAAAGAGGTTATAAGACTTGTATTCCAAGAACTCTAGAATGCTAATGAGAGGAATTCTATACGACACAAACGTGAAAAAATAAACTGTGTTCCTAAATTGGAAGAATATCATTTAAATGACCATACTACCCAAGGCAATGTACAGATTCAATGAAATTCCTATCAAAATATCAGGACATTTTTCAAAGAATTCCAAAATTTTATGGAAACACAAAAGACAATACAATTTTGAGAAGTAAATCAAAGTTGGAAGCACTACACTCCATGATTTCAAACTATAATTTAAAAATAGAGTAATCAAAACAGTGCTGGGCATGAAAATCAAATACATAGATTAATGGGACAAAATAGTAATTATAGAAATGAACTCACACTTATATAGAAAATTAATCTATGACAAAGAAGGCAAGAATATACAATGGGGAAAAGACAGACTCTTCGGCCAATGGCAGTGGGAAAACTGGAGAGCTACAAGCAAAAGAGTCAGACTGGACTGCTCTATCTATCACACTATGAACAAAACTAAATGCAGAATGAAGCCATTAAACTTCTAGGAGAAAACTGGCAATACATATTTTGATACTGGTTCTCACAATATTTTTATTTATTTTTTTTGCTATATCTCCTTGCACAGGTGAAACAAGAGCAAAAATAAGCAAACAGGATTACATCAGACTATAAGGCCTTTGCACAGAGAACTAAACTGTTGATAAAACAAAAGACCAGTAACTGATTGGGAGAAAATATTTTTAAGTGATGTGACTTAATTTAATACCCAAAATATACAAACAACTCTTTCAACTCCACACTAGTGAAACAAAAAACCTTATTTAAAAAATGGGTATAGAATCTGAATAGACATTTTTCTGACAAAGATGGTCATCAGTCAAATGAAAAGATTTTCAACATCACTAATTATCAGGAAGATGCAAATCAAAACCACAACGAAATAATACTTCACACCTGTCAGAATAACTATTATCAAAACGGCAACAAATAGCAAGTGTTCGTAAGGATATGAAAAAAGGGAACCTCTGTGCTGGAGGATTGGGGGGTATGTAAATTGATGGAGCCAATATATAAAATAGTAGGGAGATTACTCAAACATTTAAAAAGGGAACTGCACATAAACATAGGAAATTCCTCTCCTGGCTATATCAGAAGAAAGCCAAAGCACTGAGGAGAAAATATATATGCGCCTCTATGTTCACTGCAGCCTTATTTACAATTGTCAAAATATGGAAGCAACCTAAGTACCCATCAGTAAATGAATGGGTAAAGATAATATACTTAGCCATGAAAAAGAATGAAAACTTGCCACTCACAAAAACATGGATGGATCTAAAGGGTATTCTATTAAGTGAAAAAGTCAAAGAGAGACAAATAGTGTGATTTCACTTATATGTGAAATATAAATCAGCAAAACAAATGAATAAACATAAATCAGAAACAGAATCATAAAGAGAACAGAGGAGAGGCTGGTACGGAAGGGAAAGGAGTACATAAATATTGAGAGGTACAAACTTCCAACTGCAAAATAAATGAGTTACAGGTATGAAATGTACAGTGATGGAAATATAGTTAAACTATAAAACAGGTTTATATGGTGATGTATCATAATGAGACTAATTGTGGTGATTGTTTTGCAAGATACAGAAATATTAAATCATTATGTTCTGTATCAGGAATTACCACAGTGTGAAGATGAAGTATACTTCAAAAATAAATGAACAAACAATCTCATGGGAAAAAGGAATTAGATTTGTAGTTATCAGAAAGGAGGTATGGGTAGGAACTGGCTGAAGGAAGTCAAAATGTGCAAACTTCCTGTTATAAGATACAGAGTCCCAAGGATGTGATCTATTTATACAATATGATAAATATAACTAATACTGCCCTATGTTATGAGAGAGTAGATCCTTAGGACTCTCATTAGGCAAAGAAATTTTTTTTCCCTGAATTTCTTTGATTTTGTATCTACATGAGGTGATGGATATTCACTAAATGTATGTGACTAGCACTTCATAATGCATGTAAGTCAAATCATTAACCTATGCATCATCAGTTCAGTTGCTCAGTCATGTCCAACTCTGAGACCCCATGAATCGCAGCACGCCAGGCCTCCCTGTCCATCACCAACTCCCAGAGTTCACCCAAACTCATGTGCATCGAGTCGGTGATGCCATCCAGCCATCTTATCCTCTGTCATCCCCTTCTCTTACTGCCACCAATTCCTCCCAGCATCAGGGTCTTTTCCAATGAGTCAGCTTTTCACATGAGGTGGCCAAAGTACTGCAGTTTCAGCTTTAGCATCAGTCCTTCCAATGAACACCCAGGACTGGTCTCCTTTAGGATGGACTGGTTGGATCTCCTTGCAGTCCAAGGGACTCTCAAGAGTCTTCTCCAACACCACAGTTCAAAAGCATTAATTCTTTGGTGCTCAGCTTTCTTCACTATCCAACTC
>SJYV01047883.1:329439-366982 GCA_006410875.1 Neotragus pygmaeus | reverse complement strand
GGTGACAATATACAGCCTTGACGTACTCCTTTTCCTATTTGGAACCAGTCTGTTGTTCCATGTCCAGTTCTAACTGTTGTTTCCTGATCTGCATATAGGTTTCTCAAGAGGCAGATCAGGTGGTCTAGTATTCTCTTCTCTTTCAGAATTTTTCACAGTTTATTGTGATCCACACAGTCAAAGGCTTTGGCATAGTCAATAAAGCAGAAATAGATGTTTTTCTGGAACTCTCTTGCTTTTTCCATGATTCAGCAGATGTTGGCAATTTGATCTCTGGTTCCTCTGCCTTTTCTAAAACCAACCTGAACATCTGGAAGTTCACCGTTCACTTATTCCTGAAGCCTGGCTTGGAGAATTTTGAGCATTACTTTACTAGCGTGTGAGATGAGTGCAATTGTGCGGTAGTTTGAGCATTGTTTGGCATTGCCTTTCTTTGGGATTGGAATGAAAACTGACCTTTTCCAGTCCTGTGGCACCTGGTGAGGTTTCCAAATTTGCTGGCGTAGTGAGTGCAGCACTTTCAAAGCATCATCTTTCAGGATTTGAAGTAGCTCAACTGGATTCCATCACCTCCATTAGCTTTGTTGGTAGTAGGTCAGGGGCAGCGGCTGAGCTGAGGTACTCCGTGCCCGAGGTCAGGGGCTGCGGCTGAGAGGAGCAACCTCAAGTCCAAGGAGTGGCAGCTGTGCGGGTGTGGGAGGGCTGAGAGGAGCTACTCCATTTTTAAGGTCAGGAGGGGTGACCGCCTCCAAGGTAAGGAACAGCGGCTGTGCTTTGCTGGAGCAGCCGTGAAAAGATACCCCACGTCCAAGGTAAGAGAAACCCAAGTAAGACGGTAGGTGTTGCGAGAGGCATCAGAGGGCAGACACACTGAAACCATAATCACAGAAAACTAGCCAATCTGATCACAAGGACCACAGCTTTGTCTAACTCAGTGAAACTACGCCATGCCATGTGGGGCCACCCAAGATGGATGTGTCATGGTGGAGAGGTCTGACAGAATGTGGTCCACTGGAGAAGGGAATGGCAAACCACTTCAGTATGCTTGCCTTGAGAATCCCATGAACAGTATGAAAAGGCTATACATCATCAACTTATACAAATTCTATGTCAATTATATCTCAATAATACTTGAAGAAAAAAGAACACAAAATAGGTGTGTAAGGCTTAACTAAAATTGTCTGAATATTAAGTGCCAGGTTGACCTCTGAAACTGGAATGGCCCAATGGGAACTTCTCCTCTCAACTCTGCTCCTGTGGATAAGATGTCTCTTTATCAAATATACAAGGAACAGTTTCTGCTGTTACCCTTGTAACAAGTTTCAGTTCACTGTTAGCACATGGAACTTTTCAAGGAAGCCAATCACATTATCTATTGGATTTAGAGCTTTTATCTTCCTGATACCCCAAAGCCTCCTCTAACGTCTGGTGGCACACTGTATTTTCAAGTGTAATTCCCAGGTGGACTCGGTGTGGCCTGTGTCTTCCTAACCCAGGCTGTGGGTATATGTGACTAATCAGCTGAACTGCTGTCAGTCTCATCTGCCCAGTGTTGGAGGCTGTGTACAGACATCCCTATAACTCTAGGCTGGTGAACTCCTCTCTCCCTAGTGTGTTAAAAAGACAGTGATTAAATAATAATTAAAGAAATCTTCAGATTTTAGTCACCCTTTGTTTCCTGAAACAAAAGAACCCTAATGGAAACAAATGGACTAAGTTGAACCATGATGCTAGACACATGATGGAACCATTCACTAAGTAAGGCAAGTCAGGAGAGGGACTGGACTGGAGGAGAAACCGTGAGTTCAATTGGCAAGGTTTCGTTATATGTGCCCAAGAGATAATAAGGTATCATGTAGTTGTAGGATAAGAGTCAGCAGGAAAATGCATAGGGAAAGATATAATTTTTTAAATTTTTTGTATTTTATAAAATATATTTTTAATATTATAAATAGGGGCCCATTTATAAATACCACTTGAAGTCATCAGTTTACATGTGGAAAGCCAGGCAAATAAAAAGAATATTTGGCCATAAACATATATTTATTCTAATGAATGCTTTCACTTTAAACTATAGTTTGTGCCAATCTTATTTAAATTTCTTACAAAGGTAGAATTTTAAAGGATCTAATGGATGTTTTAAAGAAAGGTGCNTGGAAAGCCAGGCAAATAAAAAGAATATTTGGCCATAAACATATATTTATTCTAATGAATGCTTTCACTTTAAACTATAGTTTGTGCCAATCTTATTTAAATTTCTTACAAAGGTAGAATTTTAAAGGATCTAATGGATGTTTTAAAGAAAGGTGCTAATTTTCACAGGTACGTTCATAACTTCTCAATGTTTAGGTAAATTTTATAGAGAAGCTATGTCTGAGGTCTTAGATTAAATAAGAAGTAAACACTAAATACTGATTAGTATTTTTCATAAGTTCCTATGAAGAAATGGAATGTGTCCCATACTTGGCTTAAATGAACTTATAGCAGTGGAAAAATCCAGAATATGGAAAGAGAAATAAAGGACTGGGTGGGAAAAGAAGGGGAGGAATATTCATTTCAAATATTACTTCTCGTATTCAGCCTCTTGGGTCAGAGGGTAAAGCATCTGCCCACAATGCAGGATACCTGGGTTCGATACCTGGGTGGGGAAGATCCCCTGGGGAAGGAAAAGGCAACCAACTCCAGTACTCTTGCCTGAAAAATCCCATGGACCGAGAAGCCTGGTAGGCTACAGTCCATAGCACTGCAAAGAGTTGGAAATGACTGAGTGACTTCACTTCACTCACATGCAGCCTCTCATTCATTTAATATATATATATATNTATCTCCAAGTCAGGTTTCAACAGTATGCGAACCATGAACTTCCAATGTTCAAGCTCGATTTAGAAAAGGCAGAGGAACCAGAGATCAAACTGCCAACATCCGCTGGATCATGGAAAAAGCAAAGGAGTTCCAGAAAAACATCTACTTTTGCTTTATTGACTACGCCAAAGCCTTTGACTATGTGGATCACAAAAATCTCTGGAAATTTCTTAAAGAGATAGGAATACCAGACCACCTGACATACTCCTGAGAAATCTATATGCAGGTCAGGAAGCAACAGTTAGAACTGTTCATGGAACAACAGACTGGTTCTAAATCTGGAAAGGTGTACATCAAGGCTGTGTATTGTCACCATGCTTATTTAACTTTTATGCAAAGTACATCATTTTCAGTGCTGGGCTGGATGAAGCTCAAGGTGGAATCAAGATTTCTGGGAGAAATATCAATAACCTCAGATGTGCAGGTGACAGCACCCTTATGGCAGAAAGAGAAGAAGAACTCGAGCCTCTTGATGAAAGTGAAAGAAGAGAGTGAAAAATTTGGCTTAAAACTCGACATTCAGAAAACGAAGATCATGGCATCCTGTCCCATCACTTCATGGCAAATAGGTGGGGAAACAATGGAAACAATGAGAGACTTTGTTTTCCTGGGTTCCAAAGTTACTGCAGATGGTGACTGCAGCCATGAAATTAAAAGACGCTTGCTTCTTGGAAGAAAAGTTATGATTAACCTAGACAGCATATTAGAAAGCAGGGACATTACTTTGCCGGCAAAGGTCCATCTAGTCAAAGCTATGGTTTTTCCAATAGTCATGTATAGATGTGAGAGTTGTACTATAAAGAAAGCTGAGCACTGAAGAATTGATGCTTTTGAACTGTGGTGTCAAAGAAGACTCTTGAGAATCCCTTGGACTTCAAGGAGTCAAACAAGGCAATCCTAAAGGAAATCAGTCCTGAATATTCATTGGAAGGACTGATGCTGAAGCTAAAACTGCAGTTCTTTGAACACCTGATGCAAAGAACTGACTCATTTGAAAAGACCCTGATGCTGGGAAAGATTGAAGATGAAAGGAGAAGGGATGACAGAGGATTAGATGGTTGGATGGCATCATCACCAACTCGATGGACATAATTTTGAGCAGGCTCCCAGAGTTGGTGATGGACAGGGAAGCCTGGCATGCTGCAGTCCATTAGGTCACAGAGAGTCAGACATGACTGAAAAACTGAACTGAACTGATGAATAATTTTATTGTTTATAATTTATATTTGAAGAAGAAGATCGCTCAGTCATGTCCGACTCTTTGCGACCCCATGGACTGTAGCCTACCAGGCTCCTCTGTCCATGGGATTTTCCAGGCAATAGTACTGGAATGGATTGCCATTTCCTTCTCCAGGGACCTTCCTGACCCAGGGATTGAACCCTGGTCTCCCAGATTGTAGGCAGACGCTTAACTGTCTGAGCCACCAGGGAAGTCTGATAATTGCATAAAATTTTAATTTTAGAGGAAGATAGGTGAAAAGTATATGGGGACTCTCTGTTCTGTTATATGATCCCTCTATACATCTAAAATTAAAAGTTAAAAAATTATGTCAAAATAAAGACTTTGCCTTATCAATAATGATGAACAAATTAATTTATCCAATGGAATTAAGCAATTAGAAACACTAGAAATATTTTTTTAATACTTGCTTTCTTCCTCACATATTTTCTCCAAGTGTCTGATGTAATTTTCAGAGCATTTTGAACCTGCCATTCCCTCTCTCCCATACCACCTCCAGCCAGCATTTATCTGGAATCGTGGCTTAGATGGTAAAAAGCATCTGCCTACAGTGTGAGAGACCTGGGTTTGATCCCTGGGTTGGGAAGATCCCCTGCAGAAGGAAATGGCAGCCCACTCCAGTATTGTTGCCTGGAAAATCCCATGGACAGAGGAGCCTGTCAGGCTGCAGTCCATGGGGTCCCAAAGAGTTGGACACGACTGAGTGACTTCACTTTCACTTTTCACTTTCCCAAGCTTTACCACACTCAAAAATCAGCAATTTCAAACTCTCACCAATACCAACTCAGGATTTACTCTCCTGCTTTCTTATCTCACCCAGTTATTTTGAGCAATTCTCTAGGTGGTTGTTTCTCAGATAAGCCTTCCCAAAGGTATTTGCATTTTCCATAAAGATATGTGAAAGATAAACTATACCTTCATTAAAGGACTAATTTTTTAACTGCAAGCTATTAGGCTTTATAGTATGTAGATGCCTGTAGTGGAGGAAAGTCTGAATTCTTCAAATCAAACTATAGAATATTTCTAAAGCCATTGCAACTCACAGCCTTCCTAATTTAAGGGTTTCTCATCCTTTGCCAAATGTGCTTTCCACATTCCTAATCATTTCATGCAAAATAAAAATTAGACATCTGTTGAGATGTTTTCAGTTCTCTATTTTACTCATCTGTTGTTCTGTGACCCTTCTTATTAGGAAGATTTGTCACCATATGTAGTCATAAAAAAGACAGGAGAAATAGGTTAATTGAACATTTATGTGTAACTTCAAAACAGAATATATACTCCTCCCTTCCATGGTTTTCACTTTGGGAATATAATTTTCCCTCTCTTTTCCTTTGGGTTTCATCTTCCCTGAGTGGAGTTGTATGAGTATGTGTTTATTAACTTGTGTGTGTAAGTAGTAAATATATAAAATTCATATCAAAACATTGTCACTGAGAGGATAGAATAGTAACTTGTTGTACATAGATTCTTTTTCTTAGAATTGCATATATATCCAAGACAATATGTGCAACGGGACTCATACATTATCATGATACATAATGGTCATATTGTTTCAATTTTTCAAATAGTAAAGAAATTTATTTCCATTCACCAATAGAGCTATTTGCACCTCTCTCTTCAGCACATACTTCCCATTTTCTGTCTAGCCAATTTTTGACTAGGTAATAAGTACATTGTCTCAGACATAAGAATTTCAGACATATTACATGGAAATATGAGTTCTATGCTTCAAATGCTAAAATCTATCAGGAAAACCTCTGTTTTCAGTGCCATGTAGTGACTGCTATTGTGCATTAAGTTTTGATAAATCTGGCTCTCAGAATTCATCTAGAAACTATTTCATTTTCACTTAAAGAGAAGAGGTTTAGCAACTGATATCTTAAAGTACATTAAATAATATTCTCTAGAGAACAAACGTGTAGAACCAAGAGAGGAGGAGGGGGTGAGGTGAATTGGGATTGACAAATATATATACTACGATGTATAAAATAGATAACGAATGAGAACTTACTGTATAACACAGGGAACTCTATTCAATGCTCTGTGGTGACTTAAATGAGAAAGACCCAAAAAACAGGGGAAATATGTGTGTATATATACATACATATACATATATATATATATATATATATATATACAGCTTATTTGCTTTGTTTTTCTGTTTACAACATTGTAAAGCAACTATACTCCAATATTTTTTTTAATATTATCTAAATAGGTATGTCAAGTTCAGGACTTTGCACCATCTTTTATAATCTAGTTATATCAAGTATAAGATGATCTATGTTCATTATATAACACTGTATAAAAATACCATTTACTAAATATACAGGCTGATATTTAAGAACATTATCAGATAGAAACCTAAACAGAAACTTGGAAGAATTTCTCAAGGATCTTTTCCTCAAACCTATGTATTATTAATAGCCCACTGAAGGTGAAGGACACTTGAAAAAATTTCCAATCCATAGGGTTACAAAGAGCAACGAAGGAACACAAGAAGAGATTTCTATCTGTTCAAAGATAGAGTGCAAACAGTCTTACCAAAGAATATTTATCTTCTTTCAGTGAATCTTTGCTCACTTTCATTTTCTTAAATAACTTATGAAAGGAAAAGAATTTGACAAAATATTAAACTTTGAACATTGACTGGCTGTTTCTATGTTCTGTGTGTACTTAGCTGGAGTCATCAAATTTTCACTCTTGGTCACTATCTAGAGTAGCAGATTAATTTCCTCCTTCCTTTAGGCAGTGAATGGTACCTTTAGCTATATGGTACCTTTAGCTATTTATCTTTTGCAAATAGTAAACATTCTAAAGGGCTTCCCAGGTGGGTCGGTGGTGCAGAATCTGCCTGCCAATGCAGAAGTCGCAGGAGATGTGGGTTGGATCCTTGGGTTGGGAAGATCCCCTGGAGAAGGAAATGGCAACTCACTCCAGGATTCTTGTCTGCATAATCCTATGGACAGGAGCCTGGGGGCTATAATCCAGGGGATCACAAAGGTTGGGAAAGGACTACACATACACACAGACATTCTAAAACTACTATGCTTATGTTTCAGATAACATTATGAACCAAGACTCAGAAAGAAAATTATCTTTCTCTGTCTAAGGCAGGGAGGGTGACTTGATACACAGACTTATTTCCTCTTCTCTCCCCTGGCAGACATTGCTAATCAGCCTTGATCTTTTTTGCTACTTAGCTAATTACAGCCTCCAAATACCCACTACCAATCAGTCATGATTGACATATAAGAAGTACCTATTTGCTTAGAGACATCTGAGAATGACTAGCTATTTAAACTGGGATATGATGTAAAATATATGTGATCTGTAATTTGGGACTAAGCAGAGATCAGAGCAGCCATAACTACAGCTTCTCAATGCATTACTTCCAAGGTTAGTAATGCCTTCTCAAATTCTGTTCCAAGTGGCTGCTTCCCATCTATCAGAAGAAAAGGAATCATTTGAAAAAGTTGCCCTTACAGGAGGGATGGAGAAAATCAAAACTGTTGAGTACTTTGGGGTACTTGTTTTTCACTGACGATACTGAAACTATCTGGAGCTTAGAGATCTTGATTTCCTGGATTTGTTGCGCGGAAGCTTCCTCTTTAAATACCCAAACTGCTCTCATTGCAGCCTTCTAGCAGGCTCTACATGCAGGGCATCTTTGGTTCTGTAACCTGGGAAATGAAATCCAGAGGAGAAAAAATTCAGGAGCTTGATGCTCAAAGTGATTCTCTAATCAAGAGAATTAAGAAATTCAGCCTCAAGGTTTTCTTGTAGGGTGTCTAAATCTTTTTACCAGGAAAAAGAAGAGAGTAGGGCTCTGTGAAAAAGTACTGTCCCAGAATAGATTTAATACCCTATGCTGAATTTCTTCGAACTTGGGGGCAATAATAGGATGCAGAGAGTGAAAACCCCAGTATAATAGATGATTTTCTGGCTGCAAACTCTTCACCTTTTGAACAATTAAGTGACTCATTCTTCCTTAAAACAGAAACTATCTTGGAAGTTGAGCACCCCCTGATAATTAAATGGCCTCTGCTAGCTGACATATACTGAGAGAATAATAAGATTCTTTGATTTTTATATTAGTATTTCATTTAAAAAAATTGTCTCTAATTAGCAACTTAATATTATCTAATTAGCAAAATATAAGGCCCAGCTTTTCAATAAGAAAAACCAATATTAAAAAATATATTTTTCTAGGGTTAAAAAGTTATTTAAACCATTTTATGTGCCTACTCTAGCATCTAATATGTCTGAAAAGCTTAAAGATGAAGGTCAAACAGTAGAATTATTTTTATTCACAAAAGTATTCATTAAAGCAATGAATCTTCATTTAGCATGCTGATTTGATTGTTGCAATAAGTCCTTCTCTCCAAGCCAAATTTACAATTAAATATTACTTTTAAATCTTTTAAATGTTCTATGATGACGATATTTGATACTAACCAAAGGAAATATAAAGGATAGGAATTCTGTACCTAATTAAATGTAATATTAGAAATATGTTAGTAATATGTCTACACACTCATTTTTTTATTTTAATAATAAAACAACATAAGTTATTTTTAAAGCCATCAGCTATTAACTTTTTTTTTTTTNGGCAATGAAGAGAATGAAATGATCATAAATGGAGAAGTGAATATATGCTAAACTTGAGCGCTCCAGATAACACGTGGTGGGTGATAAAAGATGGAGAAGCAAAAAAAAAAAAAAAAAAAACTCAAAGACTAACTGACCTCTCTACCATTTGGCCTTTGACAGTAGAAGTAATTATCCTATAATGCTGCTAAATTTATGAAGGAGTGGGCAATTTATAGTTTACTTTAAGCTTACTATGTTACTATATAAATAAGGAAGGAAATGTAGATCATTAGAAACTTCCTTATCATTGCTAAAGCATAATCAAGTGTCCTTTCTGGATTCTGGTTTATATGGTCCTGTGTAATTCATGTCACAAATAAGACATCTGTTTGATAGATTTCAACCAAAATTTACTGAACACTTGCTATGTGCCTGGCGCTACACTAGGAACTTGAGCTTTCGGTGGTGGTCAGATGCTGCGATGGTCCCTGTTGTCATTCACTTAGGGGACACAGAATAAATATCTGAAAGAATCCATGAAATAAGATTATGCAGACAGAATAGATATATTATGACCACCCACCTCCCTTCAGTTAGTGTTGTTGTAAGCCAGGACTTCTCTCCTCCATATGTAGTACTCAAGAGCATGAACTTCTAGTTTTAATAGGCCCAAACCACTTGTTAGGTAAATGGCCATGAAATGTCACTTTACCTCTGTGTCCTGGTTTCTGCATATATGCAATGTCTGTTAAAAGAAATATTTTAGCAAGAATATTCTAGCAGAAGAACCTAGATCTGTTTCTGTTCTACTTCCAGGCATAGGGAATATTTAGGCAAGATTATGTGATTTGTTTCAACCAATGAAATTTTGAGCAACCATATGTGGGGCTTAGATATCAAAACATAGAAGAAACTATGTTCAAAACTATGTTCAAAACTATGTTCTCTTTCCCTCTCAAGCTGACCAAGGAGAACATTTGTTCTTTCCAAGCAGTGAAATAACATGACAGTTATCCTGATCTCTGAGGGAAATATAGATATGCATGTAGCAAGGCAATAAATATTATTCTAATTCCTTGAGACTTTAAAATTACTTATTACCACAGCACTGCCTATTTTATTCTAGATTAGATGAAACATTTGTAATGTTTAGCACAATGTCTCAGATACAGCAAACACTCAACAAATGCTAGCCTTCACTCAGGATACAGATGATTTCTCTGAAAATGCTTAGTTTATTTTCCTGGTGTTTAGGAGGCTGATGTTCTAGACATTTCTCTTGTATAAAAACTCTCTTATTCTTTGTATGGGGAAGCTATCAGCTTCTCTCCACACAGACTCATATGAAATGACTAACTCCTTCTTTTATTTAAATCACTGTACGTTGACAATATTTGCTCTACCAAAGGGGCTCATGTTATTCAGCTCCACAAAGTCGCAAATAATATATATTTGAAAACAAGTGGTAGCTGATGTAAGCACCAGATGGCTCAAGCATAAAATCAACGGAGCTGCTTTTAGCTCTACCCCAGGGCTCTTAAAGCCGCCTTCTCAGTCCTCCTTTATATGTTGTAGTTTATTTCTGAAGTGACAATAAAATTGGGAGCAGCAGAATGGGAAGGAGCACCACAGCCTCGGAATGTTTTAACAATCTGCTATGCATATGAGATGAAACTTTGCCATCACCAGAATCAGCAGCATCTTGACACATGATTCAAACGTCAAGAATATCCAAGAATGTAAGATGTCTTTGAAACAGTGACAAGAAACTGAAGTCAAATCCAGATTGGAGTCCAATGCCTGACAGAATTTTGTCTTCTCTTTTCTGAAAGCTGATAAATATGAAGGGCACAGTTTTGACCTCAGGGGCTGGACCCCTAGGAAATCCATTTTTACAAACCCTTGCATTGGATGGCTACATGGAATAAATTTAGTGTGAAAGTGTCTCAGAAAAGTGTTATGCCCTGAGAAGCAGGAATCTGCCGACTCAGATATATACCAGCTATGGAAAGGCTCATGAGGCAGCAGAACAGGCCCCATGTCCAGAAGAGAGCTGGTGGGACTATTCTGGTGCTGTTTTGCTACATGATAAATTATCTCTAACTTATTGGCTTAAAACAACAAACTGTTGTTATGTCAGTGTCTGTGGATCAGAATTCCAGGAGTGGTTTAGCTAGGTNCGGTAAAGAATTCACCTGCCAATGCAAGAGACGCAGATTTGATCCCTGGGTGAGGAAGAATCCCTAGAGTAGGAAATGGCAACCCACTCCACACTCCAGTATTCTTGTCAGGAAAAGTCCATGGACAGAGGAGCGTGGTGGGCCACATACAGTCCATGGGATCACAAAGAGTCGAACACGAGTGAGCACCCACAAGCAGGTGGTATAAGATCGGGTCCAGGTGACGGGAAGGAAGACATAAAGGGGTTAAAATTCTGCCACAAAGAACTGCTTTGGCAGACTGGAGAGAAAGTCAGGAAGTTGTTTTTAGAATCCAGAGAGTTCCAAGTTAACCACCTGTAACAAATTCTTCATTCTAAGTTAAGTGTCATGAAACAAGGATTAGGAAGACGGCTTGGCAGTTTTCTGGTTCCACAATTTCAAAAACCATGTCCAAGATAAGGGAACAATAATTAGGATGTGTCAAGGAAATTTCCAGACCCTTCCTAAATCCTGCTTCCACCGCAAGAGGAAGCTGCTCAGACTGAGAGGCAGGGTGGAATGATGGTTAGTGCACAAGCGCATGCTGGCTTACCTGAATCCAAATACTCACTCAGTCATTTGCCAGCTGCGAGACCCTCCTAGTCTACATGAGTCTACTACTAATAAGTCTCTGTGTCCATTTTTTTCCCTACAACATGTGAATGATAATAAACAGTACTAAATTCATGGCGCTGCTGGGAGGATGTCATGAACTAACACATGTAAAGTATTTAGATTGGAAGCAGGTACCCAGAAGGTACTCAATATGTGTTTGTTCCCTTAATAATAAGAAGGAAAGAGCTCCTCGAAAGCACTGGAAACTCCAGCCCTGAAAGCTAGGAATCATGTCCCTCCATTTAGTAAGAAAAGTTAGGATCAAAGCCTAAGACTCTTGGAGCCGTCTATAAAAGTGAAGGTCAAAGCACAACTGCTGCTGCTACTGCTAAGTCGCTGCAGTCGTGTCCGACTCTGTGTGACCCCACAGACGGCAGCCCGTCGGGCTCCGCCATCCCTGGGATTCTCCAGGCAAGAACACTGGAGTGGGTTGCCATTTCCTTCTCCAGTGCATGAAAGTGAAAAGTGAAAGTGAAGTCGCTCAGTCGTGTCTGACTCAGCGACCCCATGGACTGCAGCCTACCAGGCTTCTCCATCCGTGGGAGTTTCCAGGCAAGAGTACTGGAGTGGGGTGCCATTGCCTTCTCCCAAAGCACAACAACTTGTAGCATTTCTGCCTCTTCTTGATTAGCTCTGGCAATATAGAAAGCTGACACTGGATTAACACCTGCACATGCTTACATACCATGTAGGTAAGAAAAATGCATTCNCTGGAGTGGGGTGCCATTGCCTTCTCCCAAAGCACAACAACTTGTAGCATTTCTGCCTCTTCTTGATTAGCTCTGGCAATATAGAAAGCTGACACTGGATTAACACCTGCACATGCTTACATACCATGTAGGTAAGAAAAATGCATTCCGTTTAATTTGATTAAGACCATGATACAGCCAAGGCGGGCCAGCAGCTGCTTCAGAACACTTGCCTCAAAGACTAGCATACTCACAAGCGGGAGATGGCATCTGAGATCAAACAGTGCAGTATCACCTCCATACAGATGTTTTCACAAAGAGGTGACAAAGTGACAATAAACCTAGTAATGTGAACAGATCCAGTTATAACACAGGGGAAATTAATACTCCGCCTCAGGATAGTGCTAGACCAGTGATTTCTTTTTGTGACTTATAGTACCTCATTTTCTTGACTTTGATCCTAAAATACTTTTTTATATTGTTCTGTTGGTGACATTGGTATGAATCCAAACACATGCACACACATCAGTCAGGGCTTTGTAAATCCCAGTAATAATAATCACCTGCCACAAAATGCTAGGATTCATTTTTCTATAAAAGCCAAATCCTTTGCAAAGCAAAGGAAAACCATCAATACTGACAAGAATATACTGCCGAGCCCTTGTGCTGTAAAATCTCAAACAATAGTATGGAAGCTAAGGGGGGGAAATCATGTTTATTTATCACCTTTATCACCTAACTCCTTGTCCAAATGCTAACTGTTCCATAATCCCTGAAAATCCTACAACGTGAAGGAATTTTAAAGACAATTTTACTTATGTTAAACTAAGGCAAGAACTAAGGTTCAAAATCAGTTCCGAATTCCGAGCCTGTGCTGTGCCCACGACACTACTATCATGTGACACAGATTCCCCAGCCTTCCTCGATAACTGGTTACAGTTTGTGACATTTCTTTTCTTTAATGATGCTCACTTTAAAGAAATGTTTCCCAATATTTAATCTAAACCCCTTTCTTCTCCTCAAGCTTACACAATTCCTATTATTTATGTCTTCAACGGGGAGAGAGAACGTTGGTCAATGTCTTCCTTAATAACAATTCTTTAATCATGATTACATCGCCTCTACTCCAGATTAAATGCATCCAACTCCTCTAACCTTTCGTTAAAGGCCCGATTTTTCTACCTATTGATAAATGCATGTGCTTTTCTCTGGACCCATTCCAAGCTCTTAAAGTTGCCTCAAAATGCCTATTATACATACACACACAATTGCTGCTGTTTAGACACTCAGTCATATCTTACTCTTTTGTGATCCTATGGACTATAGCCCACCAGGCTCCACTCTCCCTGGTATTTCCCAGGCAAAAAAAAACTGGACTGGATTACCATTTCCTTCTCCAGGGGATCTTCCTGACCCAGGGATCAAATCTGTGTCTCCTGCATTGCAGGCGGATTCTTTACCACTGAGCCACTAGGGAAGGTATATATACTCTCTATATAACAGATAATATATAATGATATTATGTTATATAATATCATTATCAATATATATAGTACTATATAATGATATTATGTTATATAATATTATCAATATATATAGTAATGTATAATATTATGGTATATATCATATATAATGTATATGACACATGCATATATACATGTACACACATATACATATATGTATGTGTATTTATATACACACACCCTCCTCCTAACATACACACGCCTCCTAAAGTGAAGAACCTATGCCAAGTACACCTGAAATAATCCTTCCCAGTTTTTTTTTCATATGAGAAAGAATGAGATTTGAATCATAATTTTAATAAAAGCTTTATCTTGTTAGGATATTCAAGATCAACTTACAAACCATGATCATCACAGATCTCTTGTTACAACCCTCTTTCCTAGTCCAGCTTGTACTCAATGTAGTGTGTTTATTACCAGCAATTACAATCTACCTTGAAATTACTCTCTACAAGCATGCCAAATGCTCTGGTGCCTAGAGGGGAAATAGAGCATGCTGGTAGGTGTTGGGTTGCTCAGCAGGGGCGTTTATGTAAGGCCTCAACACCCAGCCTCCTGACAGTGGCTTAGGANTATTGTACTGTACCACTGTACTTTTCAAGGTATTGTACTATAAGATTTAAAGTATTTATATTTTGTGTTTGTTTTTGTGTATTATTTTTGTGAAAAGTATTATAAACCTATCACAGGAAAGAACTACATAGCCATTTGTGTTAGTTGGGTACGTAGGCTAACTGTTGGATTTAGGAACAAATTGTACTTTCGAATGTGCTCTCAGAACAGAACTCATTCTTATGTAAGGACTTATTGTAGTCAGATTGCTAATTTACAGGGAGGAATTGAAGCAAGTAATGCCAAAATCACATAGTTAATTAGGATCCAAAATCCAGAAGTATATTCAAGGGAGGAGTTGTAAAGAGAGAATCCATCTTTTTCAACCATCAAATTATGATTCCCTTCTTTATAAGTGTCCTGAGTTTCTCTCAACAAGGTTGATTCTTCCTATAAAGGCAGCTGTCAGGGCTTCCTGCTTCATGTAGCTCATCAAATCTATAGGAAATGGAAATTTGGGGAGATTTATCACAAGATGAATCATTTCTATGAAAGTGTCACAGCCCACACACAGTTAAAAGACAAAGGCAAAAAAGTTAAGGCAAGAATATGGTGCGAGAGGGACTTCCAGTAGTTAACACTCCAAGCTCAGAATGCAATGGGTACAGGTTCAATATCTAGCCAAAGATCCCACATGCCACACAGCATGGCTAAAAAAATTTTTTAATTAAAAAATATATATGGTGAGATATATAGCAACAGAGAGAAAGAGATACAGAAGGCAGTGGACTATCCAAAAAAATTGAGATTTAAAGGGATATATGAAACCTTGAAATCAGCAAAGGGCATTGACTTTCAAAGCTGTCTAATCACTTCTAACCCAAGACAGTTCAGGAGAGATTATTTTCCCACAAAATCTTTTTGGCATTTGCCAAGGAAGCCAGCAAAACTCAAAGTGAAACTCCTATTAATAAAAAACAAAGGGACAAATGTAATATGCCTCTTCCTGATAAGAACAAAATATCCCTTGTTCCTTCTATGGACTGGTCAGAGGCAGACAAACAGATCCTGATCTGTGGTTTTATGCTCAGCCCAGGTTCTATAAATTCATCATGAGACACCCACTCCACAAACCATTCCTCCCTCTTATAATAGACTAGACTTTATCAAGGCAGAGATACTGTCTCTCTCTGCACACTGTTGTTTCTCTGACATCTAGCATAGCATTTGGCTATGCTGTGTTAATAATTAATAATCTTTGATCATGAACCAATGAGTGAAATGCTTCAGATAGAGTCAGCATCCAATCAGTTGGTAAAGCAGAAGAGCTTACCTGGCAGTCAGGAATCCTGAATTTTCATCTCGGTTCTGATTCCAACTAGCATTGTGGTAACTGACATGTTTTCTCTCTCTCTCTCTCTCTCTCTCTCTCTCTCTCTCTCTCTGTCTCTCTCTCCCCCCCTCTCGGCTCTATGCTAAACACTATAATTAAGAAAATAGTCCCACAGAGGTTAGATAAGTTGCCCAGGGCTTCAGAGTTTATAGCAGAGCCAGGACAGATTCCCAACTCTACCTTCTTTTCACTGTACTTTGCTGTATTCCTATAAAGTAAATTGAATCTCAATAGAATTATAAATTACTTGCTACTACCAAGCACAGCTACTCAGACTGCTTCCTACCCGCCTCTCCAACAATCTTCTATTCTAGTCTGTCATTAAATAGATGAGAATAATAATTATAATACATAAAAAGAATGTGTATGTAGTCTATTTACATTATGTTAATAATAATTACTAGCTTTTTTATATCTACTACATACCAGGCACTATGGTAAAATCCTTACAGAAACTGCTTAATTTTCACTGTAGTCTTATAAAGCAAGTGTTGTTTTTCCCCATTCTATAGCTGGATAGTTCAGTTCAGTAGCTCAGTCATGTCGACTCTTTGTGACCCCATGGACTGCAGCATGACATGCCCCCCTGTCCATCACCAAGTCCCTGAGTTTACTCAAACTCATGTCCATTGAGTTGGTGATGCCATCCGACCATATCATTCTCTGTCGTCCCCCTCTCCTCCCACCTTCAATCTTCCCCAGCATCAGGGTCTTTTCAAATGAGTCAGCTCTTCGCATCAGGTGGCCAAAGTACTGGAGTTTCAGCTTCAACATCAGTCCTTCCAATGAATATTCAGGACTGATTTCCTTTAGGATGGACTGGTTACATCTTCTTGCAGTCCAAGGGACTCTCAAGAGTCTTCTCCAACACCACAGTTCAAAAGGTGCTCAGCTTTTTTTGCAGTCCAACTCTCACATCCAGACATTACTCTTGTAATAAAGATTGCTTTGACTAGATAGGCCTTTGTTGACAAAGTAATATCTCTGCTTTTTAATATGCTGTCTAGATTGGTTATAACTTTTCTTCCAAGGAGCAAGTGTCTTTTAATTTCACAGCTGGTAAACTGAAACCTAAAAAAGGTAATTTACTCAATGTTACCACTATGAGATACTTTCCTCATTTTTCTAAGTGATTAAGTGAAGCTCAAAGAAATTATGACTTTTCCAAAATTACCCCGTAGGAAATGATACTACCTGAACTCAGGGTTCCCAAATTCCAGAACAGATTTTCTTTTTCTCTTATCCATTGCCTATAGGCACTTTTGATGCAAAGGTATGTTAATTTGGCAAAAATACACTATTCAAATAATTTATTCAAATGAACATGAAATAGTCACTTAAAACATATACTATTTCAGCAAGTGGTAGGAACATTTAGTGAACAGAAAGGGAAAGGAGAGCCTGCAAGTTTGAGGAAAGATGAGAGGTTATTTAATTTGACCAGGCAACATATAGAAAATGTTGTTTTCTGACAATTCCCTTTATAACTCTCTTTCTCACATACAGCTATGGTGAGCAAAAATAATGCTGAAACAACTCCTTTGACTCCATATAAGGTCAAAAGCCTAATAAAATTTTAATAGCTAAACATTCTGTCCAACTTAACTTGTGTGTGCATACATATATATGTACTTTATATGTGTGTATATATATATATATATATACGCATAGATATGTATATACTCACTATATACTGTATTATATATACACATACAGACAGTCCCAAACTTCTAATGATTTGTCCTAATTTTTTGACTTTACAAAGGTGTAAAAGTAAAACATGTTCAGTAGAAACTGTACTTTAAATTTTAAATTTTGATCTTTTCCAGGACTGGCAATTTGTGGTATATAGTGTAGTATGATGTTGGGCAGTGACAACAAATCAAAGCTCCTAGTCAGTGCAACAGTCACATGGGTAAACAACTATTACCCTTACACGAATTCCATGCTCAGATGACCATTCTGCTTTTCACTTTCAGTACAGTATTTACTAAATTACATAAGATGTTCAACACTTTATTATAAAATATGTTCTGTGTTAGATGATTTCGCTCAAATGTAAGCTAGTTTAAATGTTCTGAGCGTATTTAAAGTAGGCAATGCTAAGCTCTAATGTTTTCAAAAGATGAGATATAATTAAAAATGTGTTGTTTTATTTATTATATTTTTCATCATTTTATTTATGATGGTTTATTGGGACAAACCTCATTGTGAACCAGAGGAAATCTGCTATATGCATTTGCACTTTTTCAAGTCAATTTAAGACAGAAAGGAAAATTTTTCCAAAGTTAAATGTGCTCCAGTATTTGTTGGGTCAAACTTTAACACAAAGTAAAATTGTTATGGGGTCCTTGATCTTCAGTTGCTTGCTCTCCTTGCCACATGGAATGATCAGAACCAAATTTTAATGACAGAAGTGAAATTATGATACCCACCTACCCTGGCACATTACAAAAGAGACTTGACTCCTTTTGATTTTTCATTTTTAGACTAATGTTGCTGAGTAGAGCCCTGTGAAGGTTTCTGTGTTCCTCATTATCACTGGATTGGGAGTAAAAGGACTGAGCCTCTAATTCCATCACTGTTATATACTTGCTGTTTCTGTCTGGGCCTTGTTCTCCCTCTCTGTTAGATGAACAGGAGGGATCAGAACAGCCTCTAAGGTGTCTTCAGGCTGTAACGTACTTTGCTTCTAAATGGGATCATTTATTTGGTACCTTGCTACTCAAAGGCACAGCATGTCATGTCATCTCAGCATTGCATATTCTCAAGAGCACTGCCCAACGCAGACTGTGCTGTAGCTAAAATTGATGGTAGTAGACTCACACCAGCGATGAACCCATGTGACATCTCCTTCTGTTGTCTGTCACGCACCTGAACAAGTACATCATTCAAATACGGACACTAAAGTTTAGTGTATCGGATCTCAGGGAGGTTTTCCCTAAGCGGATATCATAGTTACAAGATAGAGTCCCCTGCTACATGCTCCTGAAGTACCCTGTATTTGTTTTCCAGGGTTGTTAGCACACTGTAAATTATGTAATTATTTTATTGTTTTTATTTATTGCCAGTCTTGCTTGCAATATAGTTTCCAGAGAAGGGACTTTGTCTTATTCACCACTGTATCAACACATATAGCATAATGTCTGGAAAATAGAATATGCTCAAAATTTGTGTTGAAAAGATATGAAAAACTTGATAATAACCTGATTTGTCAGTGTAGCAATATCAGGCAGCTCTTCTCTGAAAAGCCTCTGTAGTCACCTCTCGAAGCTTTACCCTTGGCCTTTTGTATTTTTCTGAAGCTGAGCCAATAGCATATCTGCTCCTTGGCAGGCCTGGCTTTCTGCTAGCATTGGTATCCCAAAAAGCTGTATTGTTGCCACATGGATTCAAACAGAGTGTTAGGAGGGCCATAGGAACTTATATTTTGCCAGCCTATTCTGTTCCTCCTGCTTCATGTTGAACCTGTCCTTCAACTCACCTGGCTCATAGAAGCTGGATGCAAGTGTAACTCACTTTACTACCTGTGAGAGATATCCCATCGCATCCTTCTTTGTCAAGGAGTTTGCAGTTGTAGGCCATTTCACACTGGCCAACAGGTGGACTCATTTAATATGTCTTCAGTGGAGCCAACACTTGAAGGACATTTACCAGCATCCTCAAGCTGCCTTTTAATTACTACTTTTCAATTTTTCTTTATGATTTGATTGTTCATCAGTATATTGTTTAAATAAAGTCTAAGAATAACTAGAGATTAAGATCTTATTTATATGATATCAGAAATTTTTGCCCTTAATCAGAAAGGAAGGATACAAAGCTCAGTATTGCCCTTTGTTAAGTGTCTTATCTTAGTTATTCGACAAGAAAAACCCATCTTACCCATGATTGTTAACTTGTGAAAGATCTTGTAGCTAGTATATAGTGGAGATTTGAGTTCATTTCTCTATGACTCTAATAATATGAAAGGCATGCTTTACGTTGCTGTTTTAGTAATAGTGCTGATTTCAATTCATCAAGCTACCATTTGGATACGATGTGTCACACTGGTGAGTTATGTACTAATGCAGTGAGATAGGTATGACAAAGTATCTGGGAATTTGCCCACTCCTTGGGGAGCCCTGTGCCAACAAAAATCTAAAGGCAGTCACTAAAAGCCATTCCTCTGCTCAGTCATATATGGGGGAGAATAGAGAGAAGCACACAGGTTGCAATTCAGTTCTTGAAAGTAATTAGGATTTTGTAGGATGGAGGAGCCTGGTAGGGTTGGGGTGGCTAAGAGTCAGATATGACTAAGCAACTTCACTTTCACTTTTCACTTTCATGCATTGGAGAAGGACATGGCAACCCACTCTAGTGTTCTTGCTTGGAGAATCCCAGTGACAGGAGAGCCTGGTGAGCTGCCATCTATGGGGTCCAACAGAGTCGGACACGACTGAAGTGACTTAGCAGTAGCATCAGGTTTAAGACAATAAATAGTATTAATTACCAGGTGTCTAGGCCCTGCTTTTCCTTGTGCAATATCAATATAGTGGATTTTTATAAATACATCAGTGGTTAATACTCCTCTTTTGGATCCTTGTTGTATCCTTCACTATATTTCCTTTTCATTCTGATTTTTATTCTGATTTGAATGAGAGAGAAAACCAAGTGTGTTTGCTGAAAGCTAAGACATTTATTCTTCTGTGGTATTGAGAGGTATACTTCAGGAATAACACCACGCTCTCATCAGATTATTTGTAAAGATTATCTACATAATGATGAAAGTTACCCAGTCTTCAGCATCAGACTACCGTATGAAATATTCACTAATACTCAGTTTTTCAATGGCCTTTGGAGTCAATTACAATTACTAAAATCTGGTGGTTTGTTAGAAGAATTCTGGAACAACCATGTCGATCCATAGTAATCCAAAGCATGGGCCAAAATTTTTCCAAAATTCTCCTCTCAAAACCTCATCCACTAGAGAAATATGTTGAAGCAACTGTATTTCTAGAAAGTTATTGTATTAATATTTTTAAGCACAGGAATGCACCATTTGTTGTTAATGCCCCTTTGTTACTACAGAAAACATTTTCCTCACTCATGTCAGAACTGGCTTTAGGTCAACTGAGAGGATATTTTTATATTTAAAGAGGTAGTTTTAACCAAAGTTAAGTATAGCAACATTTCTACTGCCTCAGGACATTTGCCAGAATGATTAGTAGACATGGGTTTGTTTGTTTGTTTTGATTTTGAACATAGAACTTTGTTTTCAAATGGATACCAGAGGTATACACACATGCAGAGATACTTAATGCAATCCCCTAATTTTTACACCTCTGTAAATTCCTTTACTTCGCCACACACACATACACACTCAAATATCTGCAAACAGTAGCTGCATGTAGCAAATCCTAGGCACAAGGCACGGCACAAGGTTCCTCTCAGAAAAAAAGAAAAAAGAAAAAAAAATGCTGAATAATCTTGTGCCTTTGTAAAGTTACAAAGAATTCTTTGTAGTTGAGTACAGCTAATGTTAACATGTAGATTTTCCCTTATAAGCATTTGAAAATACTTTAATTTTTTTAATTAAAATATGTGATTTTCTTAAGGGAAAAATATTTACTTTTAAGGTTAAAGTATATGATAGTCACTTATAAGTGTTGTAGATAGTGCACTAATGGTTTTAAAGGTCATTTACCATAAACCATTTAAAAAATAGATTAACTGTTAGAGGTCCAGGCTTCCCTGGTGGCTCAGAGGTTAAAGCGTCTGCCTGCAGTGTGGGAGACCTGAGTTCAATCCCTGGGTCGGGAAGATCCTCTGGAGAAGGAAATGGCAACCCACTCCAGTATTCTTGCCTAGAGAATCCCATGGGCAGAGGAGCCTGGTGGGCTACAGGTCACGGAGTCGCAAAGAGTCAGACATGACTGAGCAACTTCACTTTCACTTTAGAGGTCCACAATTGTTTTCTCAGCAGTCACTATGTTAAGTGATTTGTATGCATTATCTCTAAAATTTACCCTCACTACAGTATTAAATGGTAGACACTATTGTTATCTCCATTTTATTAAATGTGTAAACTTATTGAGGGGGAGTAACATTTTAAGTATCGGATTCAAGATTTGGTCCTAGGTAGGCTTCCTCCAAAACCTCTGTTATCAACCACTGTGCTAAAACACCTTTTAAACAACCACCATATAATGGGAACCAAAATAACTCAGAGAAGTATATGAACCAACATTATAACTTCTTAATTATATATCAAAAAAGTAAAAAGCCAGAGCTTGGGTTAGAATCACACACCTAAGGTTGGCAGATGGGATGGAACCTACGTCTTCAGACAACCAGAACAGCTGTTGTCATGCATTCTTTCCCAGAGGCAAAAGTGTAATATCTAAATTGACCTCTTTGCACAGAGTCTCTGGTATTCCAGTGCCTAAGAGGCCTGACATGCTCTTTATGGGCCTTTCCATAAAGGTTAAAGAGAAGGGTTGCCTTTCCTGTCTGTCTTCAGTGTCCAACTAACTCATAGTCTGTTTTCTGTGGCTCCCATCAGCATTAACTCTGGTTCGGGGCAACATCTTCATTTCTACTGTGGAAATGACATTACTTCCACTCCACAATGATTGGGAGTCAGAGCTTTCAAATGAAACCATGACAACCAAAAGGATTAATTTCTGCCTTGTCTGAACACACAAGCATGTTATCACTCAACAGTCTGAAATATACTCAAACACATCAGGGCTGTATAACAACAAAAAGATAAAATAACAACCCAAAAACCAAATATGACCTTCNGAAACCATGACAACCAAAAGGATTAATTTCTGCCTTGTCTGAACACACAAGCATGTTATCACTCAACAGTCTGAAATATACTCACACACATCAGGGCTGTATAACAACAAAAAGATAAAATAACAACCCAAAAACCAAATATGACCTTCCAAAATACATATGAATGAAGGGGTTTGATATTGGATAATTCTATTATATTGTGCATGCAGAGTTGCACAACAATAATTAATGGGGTCTATAGAAAGGGTCATTACAAATGGCTCCTTCTTATAACACCACTCTATGTCCTCAATACCTTGTTTTAATATAAAAGCGTTTTCTCNAAAGTTAAATTTTCCCCAAATCCCAGCACTCTTTAATTTTTTCTTCATTGATTTAAATACTAATTTTTCCTTTCACTTCTAAAATGAATAACAAAAACTTCTGCTGCTACTCATTCTCACTTGGTTGTTTGTATAAAATATCTTTAATCCTACCAATATACCTACAAAGTAGGAGCTATTATATAAATTCAATAAATGAGTACACTGGGGCATTGGAGAGGCTTATTAACTTGCTCACCATCATGCAGCTGAATAATAAGAGGTTTGAGATCTAATCCCAGTTTTGCCTGATCCTTTGTAACTCACCCAGCTGTATCAAGGTCAAGGATTCTAGCTGAGATTCATTCATTGCCCACAACCCTCAGCAGCAGCTTTTCGCTGTCTGGGTGCTTTCTTTGACTTTACTCTCAACGGTTTCTCCCTTCATGCCCTTGTGTGACCTTTGGTTTTTAAAATCTGAATCTCCAACTAACCAATTTCTCTAGTCCCAATTCTTGTTTTACGTAAAATTACCTCAGGAGGGATTCTACTATATCCTTGCCTATGTGGGAAAAGAATAGTTTGTTTTGGCTATGAAACTAAAATTATGAAGTGGACCCTGTGTGCAACATAATTTTTCATGCACTAAATTCCTGTTTTCTTTTAAAAGCCCTTTCTATGAGACAATGTGGCTTTACATAAGCAATTTTGCTTTACATAAGCAAGCACAATGAAGGGCTTGGTTCAGTGGGATAGCTATTTGTTTCTACCATTCTTGCACTGAGATGAAGTTGTAGTTGCGTGTCACGCCATCTTTTTCAATGAACTCTCAAATCAGCATTAGAAATTCAAAAAACTGAAGCCAAACAGTTGAAAAACTTGAAGTTCAAATGTCCAAATTACTGAATGTAGAAAACTGTTCACAGTCCTACTGCATTTAGTTTTCCCATGAATAAATATTACGATTAAGCTTTTACCTTTCAAGTCATTTTTTGCTTTCATTTCTTTTGATTATAAAATCCTTTATTTTCATACACAGTCCTAGCATACATTAATGAGGTTTAATATATAGCATTAAACTAAGTTTAACATAAGTTTTCATTACTTTTGAAAATTTTTTTTTTCAAATTTAAAAGTAAAAAAGCATAAAAATATTTGAGGGTTTATGCCACCCTAACAAAAGAATACTTTCTAAAAGACAGCAGTATTTCTCTATGATTTTGTATTTCAAATTTTAATTTTCTATAATTAATTGAATTTTGACATAAGGATTGAATACTTTAATATTTCAAAGCCCTACATTATAAAACGCATAGGCTCTATGAGATCAGGCACTTTTAACTGTTTAATTAGCCACTGTAATCCCAGCTCCTAGAATATTGCTTAACACATGGAAAGAATTGAAATATTAATTGCTGTCCTTGAAAAAGGAAAATAGAAAAACTTCTACATTTTTAAGTATGGTTATGCAGAGCTGCCTTAGTAAGTTTCCACTTCTCAACAATACCAAATCACATGGCCAAATGGATGGCTAGACTATTGAATTTTTAATTGTAACTTGTTATCTGGCTAATTGTGGTGCTGGAGAAGACTCGAGAGTCCCTTGGATAGCAAGGTGATCAACCTAGTCAATCCTAACAGAAATCAACTCTGAATACTCATTGGAAGGACTAATGCTGAAGCTGAAGCTCCAATACTTTGGCCACCTGATGTGAACCAAAGAGCCAACCTATTGGAAAAGACCCTGATGCTGTGAAAGATTGAAGGCAAAAAGAGAAAAGGTCATCAGAGGATGAGATGGTTGGGTAGCATCACTGACTCAACAGACATGAACTTGGGCAAACTCTGAGAGATAGCGTGGGACAGGGTGGCCTGGAGTACTGCAGTCCACGGGGTTGCAAAGAGTAGGACATAACGTAGGCAAGTAACAATAACAACAATATCTGGCTAATGATTTGACTGCTTGAGAATGTCTGTCTTCAGAGAATCAACTTTGTAGACTAGGACATGGACTTTGCCTCCCAAATAAATGACACTCAGAAATGTTTTTTAGAAGTTCCATTTCGTAATGCTTGCTAAACTGAAGTTTTATTACTCAAACCAGTAGCTGAACTAGACTAATAGATGAGAGTGTGAGTTCACAACCTAATGAAATTTGTTGTTGCCATAGAATTATCAGTGAAAGACAGCAAAGAGCCCCAAAGAGGCTGACACATTTTTTTTCCTGTTACTCCACAGCATTTCTTATACTCAGAGACAAGGTTTTGCCCTGTCTGCCTTTAGGGTGTCTACCTTTACCTCTTATAGTCATACTATATTTGTTTCTAAGACTCCAGGTTAGTTTTTCACTATCATAGGGCTTGCCAATTAACTAGGTTAAAGAGGAATAGATTACTTATGTGAAATTAATACTGAAATAATTCTCTCAGGAAGTTGTATTATTAGAGTTCCTCAAAAATGTTTTCCTAATATTTTCATTCTCTCTCATGAAAAATTGTTCATATTCTTTAGGATAGTCAGTGATGCTATTTGAATGACTACTGTTATTTTTATGTAGGCTCAGTCACTCAGTCATGTATGCATCTTTTCAACTCTATGGACTGTAGCCCACCAGATTCCTCTGTCCATGGAATTTTTCAGGGGCTATCATTTAATACTTGAAAAATAAGCAATCCTATTAAAAGAAAAGTTAAAATGTAAATCTTAAATAAAAATACATACCTGATTTAGGAAATTCCCTAGATGTCCAGTGGTTAGGACTCTGCATTCTCACTGCCAAGGGGCTGGATTAAATCCCTGGTCAGGGAACTAAGACCCTACTAGCAGCATGAAATGGCCAAAACACACACACAAAAACACACACACACACACACACACACACCATGATTTAAATATATACCATAAATATATATGACATGGTGTTTATTATTTGTTAGATGGTTACTGGAAAATTATATTTATACACCAAAGACAAAGTTGCTCATAAATTATGCGTAAACTACAGCCAGCAATGTCTTTTAGACATGTGAATATACTTTAGGTCATTCAAAACATGTACATGTTTGTGTATACGTATGTGGTATGTGTGTATGTGTTCTGTTTTGTTTTTTTTACACAGACAGACATAGCGAGTTCTCCAAGTAGCCAAATTCTATAGATATACTTGCAAAACATGAGCTTTATTTCAAAAAGGCATTTTGAGAATATCTGAGATTTACCTATGATTTAATTTTAGTACATATTAAAAAGAAACACATGATTGAATGATTATAGGAGCTGGCATCAGCTCTCTCAGAAGAAGGCATTCTCCATGTAAGTTATGCTCTTTTTCCAGAAGGAAGCCTTGAACACTGTTGCTTGAGAACTCTGAGCACAGGCTCTTAACCTTATAACAGTAAAACCAGATGCTATAGATTACAATGTGAAAATGACTCCTAAATGTGGGCTCAGAATGAAAGATCAAAGACAGAGATGAGGTGCTGTGTGTCCCTCAGAGACTGGATTTAGTTTAATGGTTTCCATGGTCAGGGAAGTCTTCAAATAAAAGACCACCTGTCTATATGTTGCATGACTGTTGATTGTCTCATGAGTGTTTGTCTTCTTTGTAAATAACACACAAAATGTTTTTCTTTTCTTTCCTTTTCCCTTTTTGTAGAAATTATTGAGCCTACTACCTCTAGTCCTGTCACAAGTCCAGGTCAGTATCCACATACATTCACAAAGTATGTCTGGGTACTTTCTCCATTAAACAAGACCTCTGCATTGTCATAGACATAAACTGAGTTGAATATGGGCCGCACACTTGCGGCACTGCTCTAACGTCTGTTACTTGTCCTCGTCTATCTGTGGTTTGTCCTCCCTTTGGATTTGTGATCTGACCCTGATTGGAGGCTAACATCTTCTACTTTATTCTTCAGGGCTTGTGCAGTAAATCTGTGTCACATTGTGGAATAGTTACAAGGTGATTAGCTTCTGTGATATCTTTGCAAGCAAAGCTGTAGAGAGTTTACAAGGCTTTCCAAGTAAGAAATAGCTATTAAAAAACTATTTACTTTGGTCTGGTATTTCATTATTATAAAATCATTATGAAACAGAACAATGTTTAGTGCCTCTGAAGGAAACAATAGCTGGGGAAAAGTTATGCTTTCACTCTTAGAATATTATAGTGGAAGATTTGGTCTCTTGAAACTATCAAGTCCAAGGACTTATTTCAGTTGTTGTCTTTAATTTTCAGATAGTTCTCAGTTCAACCACAAATACTCAGTCTGAAAAGATAGACCATTGTTATAAACGTGTTTTTAAGCATTGTTTTCAGCTGAGAACATTTCTGGGTGACATGAAATCAAGATAAAAGCTATTGATATGAGAAACAAACTTTATCTTGTTATATAGGAATTTAGCAGTTCATTTTGAATGTTGGCTGCTGGCTATTTAAAGAAAAAAGTGGAGTTGCTAAAGTTATTTAACTTTGAAAAGTTCATAGGGATTTCTTGTAACTGCTGAGTTAAAGGATTTGTTGATGCTGCTGATCCATAAAGAGGTATAAGTTGGTTAAATAGTTGTTTCTCCTCTCATTCCAGAAATGGCTCTAAATTTTAGTCTAAAACAGGATTTGCTGATCTGAGAAACTGAGTGTTTTAGAAATTAAAAAAAAATTCTTTCTCAAATTGTAATCAATCAAAAATGCTTAAAATTACTTTAGATGATTATGAATTACCCCCACCCCCCAAATGAAACAATTTTGAGCAAGTCTATGATTATGTATTTGAAGAATCTCATAATATAACACTTTCTGGTCAAATTATAAAATAGATTTTTAAAATCTCTCAAACTGAACCTTATTTGTGTAGTCTACTTTAAATTATTTTACAGTCGATCCATACAAGGTTTGAATTATATGATTGATAACATTTTTTTCATTTTACAGATAGAGTTAATAGCCTCCTAAGTTTGAGGGTCATGATAATATAATTAGAATTCTCGGTCATTTGAATATGATTTTTCTCTTAACAAAAAAANCATGTGAATATACTTTAGGTCATTCAAAACATGTACATGTTTGTGTATACGTATGTGGTATGTGTGTATGTGTTCTGTTTTGTTTTTTTTACACAGACAGACATAGCGAGTTCTCCAAGTAGCCAAATTCTATAGATATACTTGCAAAACATGAGCTTTATTTCAAAAAGGCATTTTGAGAATATCTGAGATTTACCTATGATTTAATTTTAGTACATATTAAAAAGAAACACATGATTGAATGATTATAGGAGCTGGCATCAGCTCTCTCAGAAGAAGGCATTCTCCATGTAAGTTATGCTCTTTTTCCAGAAGGAAGCCTTGAACACTGTTGCTTGAGAACTCTGAGCACAGGCTCTTAACCTTATAACAGTAAAACCAGATGCTATAGATTACAATGTGAAAATGACTCCTAAATGTGGGCTCAGAATGAAAGATCAAAGACAGAGATGAGGTGCTGTGTGTCCCTCAGAGACTGGATTTAGTTTAATGGTTTCCATGGTCAGGGAAGTCTTCAAATAAAAGACCACCTGTCTATATGTTGCATGACTGTTGATTGTCTCATGAGTGTTTGTCTTCTTTGTAAATAACACACAAAATGTTTTTCTTTTCTTTCCTTTTCCCTTTTTGTAGAAATTATTGAGCCTACTACCTCTAGTCCTGTCACAAGTCCAGGTCAGTATCCACATACATTCACAAAGTATGTCTGGGTACTTTCTCCATTAAACAAGACCTCTGCATTGTCATAGACATAAACTGAGTTGAATATGGGCCGCACACTTGCGGCACTGCTCTAACGTCTGTTACTTGTCCTCGTCTATCTGTGGTTTGTCCTCCCTTTGGATTTGTGATCTGACCCTGATTGGAGGCTAACATCTTCTACTTTATTCTTCAGGGCTTGTGCAGTAAATCTGTGTCACATTGTGGAATAGTTACAAGGTGATTAGCTTCTGTGATATCTTTGCAAGCAAAGCTGTAGAGAGTTTACAAGGCTTTCCAAGTAAGAAATAGCTATTAAAAAACTATTTACTTTGGTCTGGTATTTCATTATTATAAAATCATTATGAAACAGAACAATGTTTAGTGCCTCTGAAGGAAACAATAGCTGGGGAAAAGTTATGCTTTCACTCTTAGAATATTATAGTGGAAGATTTGGTCTCTTGAAACTATCAAGTCCAAGGACTTATTTCAGTTGTTGTCTTTAATTTTCAGATAGTTCTCAGTTCAACCACAAATACTCAGTCTGAAAAGATAGACCATTGTTATAAACGTGTTTTTAAGCATTGTTTTCAGCTGAGAACATTTCTGGGTGACATGAAATCAAGATAAAAGCTATTGATATGAGAAACAAACTTTATCTTGTTATATAGGAATTTAGCAGTTCATTTTGAATGTTGGCTGCTGGCTATTTAAAGAAAAAAGTAGAGTTGCTAAAGTTATTTAACTTTGAAAAGTTCATAGGGATTTCTTGTAACTGCTGAGTTAAAGGATTTGTTGATGCTGCTGATCCATAAAGAGGTATAAGTTGGTTAAATAGTTGTTTCTCCTCTCATTCCAGAAATGGCTCTAAATTTTAGTCTAAAACAGGATTTGCTGATCTGAGAAACTGAGTGTTTTAGAAATTAAAAAAAAATTCTTTCTCAAATTGTAATCAATCAAAAAATGCTTAAAATTACTTTAGATGATTATGAATTACCCCCACCCCCCAAATGAAACAATTTTGAGCAAGTCTATGATTATGTATTTGAAGAATCTCATAATATAACACTTTCTGGTCAAATTATAAAATAGATTTTTAAAACCTCTCAAACTGAACCTTATTTGTGTAGTCTACTTTAAATTATTTTACAGTCGATCCATACAAGGTTTGAATTATATGATTGATAACATTTTTTTCATTTTACAGATAGAGTTAATAGCCTCCTAAGTTTGAGGGTCATGATAATATAATTAGAATTCTCGGTCATTTGAATATGATTTTTCTCTTAACAAAAAAACTCACTAAGTCTGATTGCTATCAATACTATGGCCTTCACAGAGTTACCTAATCTCAGGTTCATGTGAGAACTTAGAGTTGTTAATCTTATTAGTAAACTTTTGATCTCTTTTTCTCAATAAGTTTTAAAGAGGATATTAAATTATTTCTGTATTGCTATATCACCTAGATGACTGAAGTGGAGATTAGATAAGTACTTATTTTCCTTCCTAGGCATTGCCTGAATTATTGAATAAAGTCTTCATACATTAAAAGGATAGATTATCTTTCTTATCTATTTAAATAAAAAAGAGTAGAATGCAAAGTAGTTTAAGAAGTGGTATCTTGTGGCATTAATTTCATAGTATTCACTAACTTTGTGGTTTTGGAGAAAGTTTTATTGAAGATTAGTATAAAAATACTCTTTTTCAGTGGGCCATCTGTATCAAGAAATCATTGAAAGAAAATACCTTTCAATAGTAGGAAATCTTACAAAAACTTCACATCATAAAGCAAACAAAAAAATTACTCTTACCTCTACAAAGATTCATATTTCTTCAAACAATGAGTAGCATAACAGTTAGGAACAGACTTTGGAACCAACTGCCTAGGTTTGAATCCTATCTCTGCTACCTTTTAGCTATATAAATGTAAACAGGTTACTTAACCTCCCTCTGCCTCAGATTTTTCATTTGTAAATGGGATGGGTTAGGGTAATAACATTACCCACCGCATAGAGCTATTATGAAAATTGAGTAAATTTTGAGGAAAAATGATTATATATATATAGCACATATGTGTATAAAATATACATATTATAACATAAATACACATTGATAGATTATATAGTCTCAAATACTCTGAGACCTTATACTTTTTTCCACTGTTTATAGAATGCCTGAGGCAACAGTCATTCAAATGGTTAAATGGCCATTGACCCCAAATTGGTCTATTCATTGCTAGGATTCAATGTTCCAAAATATTTAATACATGAAAAATAGTTTATTTTAAATTTTTTTAATATTTTAATCTTTTTAAATTTATTTATTTTAATTGGAGCCTAATTACTTTACAATATTGTAAAATTGAATTCCTTAGCACTGCAACCTTTGAAGAAGATAACATAAGCTTTTTAAAAGAATATTATGAACATTATTGTAGTAAGAATATTAAATACACATTGAATTGAATTGAAGGGTAGAAAAGTAAGCACAACTTTCAAAGAAACTCATCCTTCATTAATTGTGAATTTGTTAAAGGCCTCCAGAGAACAGTTTAGTTAGTCAGGGATTTTACCGTGTGCTTAAAGCAAGATTTAAANAATATTAAATACACATTGAATTGAATTGAAGGGTAGAAAAGTAAGCACAACTTTCAAAGAAACTCATCCTTCATTAATTGTGAATTTGTTAAAGGCCTCCAGAGAACAGTTTAGTTAGTCAGGGATTTTACCGTGTGCTTAAAGCAAGATTTAAAGAGTGGTATAAATGCTAAACAAAACCTTTTAAAAGTATGTGCAATCTGTTCTGAAAGATACAAAAAAAAAAGGAGAAGAAGAATTTGACATTATATAACTCTAAGCAAAAGGTTATTAAAGTAGATGGGAAAATAATTTACCCTATGAATATCACCAAACTGTTAAAAGTCCCAGTCATTTAAAACAAAGCTTTAAAAACACAGTATCCAAATAAAAATAGTAAGTGAAATCTCACAAAATAATTCCAGGGATAAGAAATAGTAGATTTTTTTCAAATTAGTCCATTTATTGCTTCTACGTAAATGGAAAAAGAGAATGTTAAATAAGTCCAGACAGATTTCATATTTTGTAATGTTACTGACAGAGTTAAAGGAAAGATAAAGTGGATATAGTTATGAAAATACGAGACACATTGAAAATTATTGGAGAAAGTGGATTTATATCATTTATACCCGTAAGTTCTAAAGAAATGAAGGTCTTGAAGTCATAATTTATATTTTTATATATTCTTGACAAGTCAGAATCTGTTTCAATTGAAAGGAATGAAAATTGAATTATTAACATCATTATTCAAGAAAAGGCCATGAAATATAGTAAGTAATAAGAACAAAAGAAAACTCTTCTTTGATCACTCTCAGGGTCTCTAAGTTTGAAAGGTTAGGGATATTTTGTGATGAATGAGATAAGCAGTGAATTTGAAAACGTAAACTATTTTTATTGAAATCGCTGTGCTGTATCCTATATTATTCTAAGTAATGGCTATCAAGTTTAAAAATGCCTACCTTTGGGCAAACTCTAAGAGATAGTGAGGGACAGGAAGGTCTGGTGTGCTGCAGTCCATGGGTTTGCAAAGAATTGGGCATGACTTCGCAACTGAACAACAAGCATTAGGCCAGTAACTACTGTGCCCTATCAAAACAATTTAACCACTTCTATGCAGGTTTTTTTTTTTAATTACATTTTGTGATCACTTTTGAAGTGTATTTTAATATTGCTATTTGACTTTTTTTCTTAAAAGACGGAAATGGAATTAAGGCTGAAGTCTGTCTACCTTGAATGAGACAAATAATATACTTAAAATTTTCTATTTGTTTGCTGGTGAAGTCTGTCTTAGAACATTACACAAGTGAGCTCTATTGTAACCTTGAGCCCCACAAATCAAGGCTGAAATTCTTTTCCTAGAATCAAATTCACAAAATCTAGGTTTTATATCCCTAGGTTTTAACTACCTGTATAATGTAGGGAAGATCCCCTGGAGGACAGCATGGCAACCACTCCAGTAATCTTGCTTGCAGAATCCCATGGACAGGGGAGCCTGGTGGGCTACAGTGCACAGGGTCACAGAGAGTTGGACACAATGGAAGCGACTTAGCACACAAGCACATAACATCAAAGTGATTATTCGAAAAGCGAAAAGTCCAACCAAACCAACATTTATTTGGCTTCACTTAGACACACACACACATAAAGTTAATTCTGCCAACACTTTTTAGTCTATAGACAGAATTTGGGGTTTGCTAATGCATTACAAGATGCCCCAACTAACATTTATCCTTTGTCCCTAGAAATAATCTTTAGAAGTCATCAATTAAAATTGTTTTGTAAATTAATTTTAAGTCCATTCCATTGTTATTCATAGTAAATGGCTTTGTTTATAAATCTTTAGACAAACGTGTCTTTAAAAAATATGATTTTTCCATATCTAGAAACAAGCAAAAAGTCAATTCTGACCCTTCAGTTGCACTTGATTAAAACTTCACTGTTTAAAATTGGCTATTGTATTTGTCAGCATTTTAAGATCATTTTTAAGTCCAGGCAAGTCTAGTTCCATTTCTGATGATTGTTTTACTCAAGATCACTCAGCAAGCACATGACAAAATGAAAATTAAAATACCGAATATTTGGTGATCAACTGTGTGCCTCTCACTTTAAACAACAGAATTTTTTTGAAAAACAGAATGTACACTTTGTAAATAGAATCAATTAAATTGACCAGAAGATACCACATTATCTAAAGAAATTCTACTTTAAATTGAATCCCTAATTCATCTACGTTGCAAATAATTTCTCACTTTGTTGACATCCTGGGTATTATAAAAGAAAAATGCTTTTTATTTAGTTCATTCCAGGAAGCTTGTTTCCTGTCTTCCTCTGAAGGATATTATTCATCATTGAACAAATATTTGTTGAGCAACAACTGTATCATACACTTAGCGCTGGGAGCATAAAGTTATTCTCTTAAAGGGGCTTATAAACATGTATTTCTGTTTTATTGACTATGCCAAAGCCTTTGACTGTGTGGATCACAATAAACTGGAAAATTCTGAAACAGATGGGAACACCAGAGCACCTGACCTGCCTCTTGAGAAACCTATATGCAGGTCAGGAAGCAACAGTTAGAACTGGACATGGAACAACAGACTGGTTCNCTTCTGCCACTCTCCTCAACTTGCATCACCAGAGATCTTTGGTTTGCAGATTTCTCTCATATTTCAAAATGAGACTATACCCTGTCCAGATAGATATATGTCTTACTCCTGGTCATCTAGATAGGATAATCTTTCCTGGACAATTTTCCAAGGTAATGTCTCTCTTGAAGTTCCTTATTTAAGACTCATGTAGTTATCCATTCATTAATTCATTCACTCATTCAGAGCCCTTTATCAAGTATGTCATGAGCTATACAGTGTGATGGGCTTCCCTGTGGCTCAGCTGGTAAAGAATCCTCCTTCAACGTGGGAGACCTGGGTTTGATCCCTGGGTTGGGAAGTTCGCCTGGAGAGGGGAAATGCCACTCACTCCAGTATTCTAGCCTAGAGAATTCCATGGACTACAGTTCATGGAGTCACAAAGAGTTGGACACTCCTGAGTGACTTTCACACAGTGTGATAAATTAAAAACAATAATAATCTTAGGCAGCAATACTAAAATATAATAGTGAAGACAGGAATGTCTACTATCCTTTTCATCATGTTATGTGTTAATAATTCTGTATATGGGGTTTATTTATTTATGAGGATATATCCATGCATGAGGAGCATAAAACTTGTATAAACATCTTACACATTTTTTTGTGTGTGGCTTTTAAAGGCTTGAAGAGCATTACTCTATTTATCTTTTGCATTTGACAGAGAAGAGATAATTATGAATAGGTATTTTGTACTATAATGTATTTAAAGGTGACCTGAAATATACACAAATCTCATTCTTCATGCTAATGAATGTGTGTTTTTTAGAGCCAGAAGAATGCAGTCACTAGGTGGCATCTCTGCTATAGTCACTACTGAAGACTCACAGGTGTCCTTTCCATGTACTACTGATTTTCGTTGACATTTTTTATGCTCTTCTTGACTCCTACAGTATTATTTACCAGAGTGTGATTTGTGCTAACCCCTTGAACAAAGGTCGCTTCTATAGACTTAATAGCAACATGTGAAATTGTTGCCCATACCCAGTGCCAATTGAAAAATGAAAAATATAGCTTGATTACTGAAGCACACTATATCACACTATTTGCATTTAATATTTCATTAGTTTGAGACTAAAAAATAGGCAAAATGACACAGTGATTAGGACATTGTTAGTTATCAAAAAAAAAAAAAAAAAACACCTAAAATCAAGTTCTTTGCTAGTTTAGGATTTTAAGTGTGTCTCAACTCACTCAGGAGAAGGCAATGGCACCCCACTCCAGTACTCTTGCCTGGAAAATCCCATGGACAGAGGAGGGGTCTCGAAGAGTCAGACACAACTGAGCGACTTCACTTTCATTTTTTGCTTTCATGCATTGGAGAAGGAAATGGCAACCCACTCCAGTGTTCTTGCCTGGAGAATCCCAGGGACAGGGGAGCCTGGCAGGCTGCCATCTATGGGGTCGCACAGAGTTGGACACGACTAAAGTGACTTAGCAGCAGCAGCAACTCATTCAAAATATTGATTAATAAGTTGTGGCTCTTGTCCTCAAGGAACTTCCATTCTCCTGGGAATATAGAGTATATAATGGAGTAATTGGCCAGATAATTTTAAAGTTTGCTACCAACTCTTAAATTTGATGACTTTCCTATAAAAAGTGTATAAAAGGTTTATAGATCTAAATCAGCTATGAAATTGCCTTAGTGTTCTTTATGAGCTTAGTTAAATTGGATATTTCCCAGTCAGGTGCATGCATAGCACTTTTGTGAATATAGTTTATTCTGAAATATCTGCACTGAATCCAGGAATTTAGAATGAGGAATATTCAGCTCAGACCTAAGTCTTGGCCCAGGTCAGAAGCCCTGAAACTAAGCTCAAGTGAAAGAAAGCAGTTTGACAAATTCCCATACGATCAGGCTACTAATTAAAATTCCCAAGACTGGCAAGTCCATCTAACTTGTCCATCACTCTGGCGAATTGCATAAACCATGGGTCTTGTGCATGCAAATGTAAAAATTTCCACTGGGCTCATTTAACCAGAGAGAAATGACCCTTTCAAAGCCTGCTAGATTGGGATGGAGTGACAGAAAACTCCTTGGAGTAGATAAAAGTAGGATACCTTTTACCTTCTTAAGGTAGATTTCACATCACTTTCCCATTTTCTCCCTTTGCGCTTTCCTGTTGCCTTTCCCTGTCAGCCATACCTGTAACACCAGATGGGAGCTGTGGATTCGTGGACTTTACACATTTTTCATCCAGATATTTTTCATAGTAAATAGTAAACATAAACCAAAATTAAGTGCTACTTCAAGAACTTAGAAATATTTCTGCCTTCCAAGAGTAAAGAGCAAAGGCTTAAACATTACCTACAACAAAGAAGGGCTATAGGCCTTTGACTGTCTTATAAACAGTTTGTAGATGCTAACCTGTCTAATTAAGGAATGTAGGGTGGGGATTAGTAGGCTGCCAAGGGAATCATTGAATCAAAACCATTTATTGTCCATCTAAGTCCTGTACAGGAGAGTTCGTTGCTTTTGGCAGACAAATGCCCCTGGCTTTACCTCATAGAGAACAATGGACTCCTGGGCCTGAATCTGATTCTAGGCTTGATGAGGAGCATGATGATAACCAGGAAGAAGGTTAGCATGACTTCGTGGGGACAGCACTGAAGTGAAAATCCAAACCACAGTCATTATCATTTATTAAGCATTTACACTGTGGGGGACACTGTATTAAATAATTTTAAATATATTATCTCAGATAACCTTCATGACAACCCATATAGTTTCATCCCAAGTTACAGAAGAAACTGAAGTTGGAAGAGTTAATAAGTGAGCAAGCCATTTGTTGTCAGGCTTTATCTGACTCAAAATCCTGTGATCTTAAAAATACACCAGTTTCTCAGCTGAGATTCTCACCCATGCTGTTAAGGGCTCACAAATTCTATGAGAATTCTGAAATTTTATCTTTCTCTTTTTTAATGATTATCCTTTCCTTTTCCTAATGATAATCATAAAAAAAAATACATTCTGTTTACAGTGAATAATGAACAAGCTTTAAGAGTTCCAGATCTATGCACATAGTCTCATGTCTACAAGATAATATTACTGTTTTAAAAGGAATTCATACATATCTCAGGAAACACTGTATCAAAATAAGCTAAGACCTCAGTTTGAATTTGACTTTGTGATTTACTACCTGTGTGATCATATTTCTTTGAGCCTCAGTTTTTCCTATAAAATTAAGATTAAAATATATCCCTATTTAGGGCTTTGAGATATTTTTTATAAAAAATATATAAACTCTAATATTCTTAATAAAAGTAAATATCAGTGGTAATATTGGTTTGCTTTCAGGAGAAAGATCTGATCAAACATAGTTTTTAATATACATTTAGATGGCATGTATTCTTCAGCTTCTTCTAAATTTATGCAACAAGCTTCCTTCACCCAATTCTAACAGTTTGAGAACATAGAAAAAAATAGGTCTCTGGTCTTAAAAAACTAAGAATCAGACTCTAAGTAATGGGTGATTCACTAAAATAAAAAGCACTCTGGGTACTTTTCCTTATAAGCTCACTTTTTGGGAGGTAAAGATAGAAACAGATTTCTGCATCAGTCAGACAGAAAATAGGTATGAAAATATAGTTAACAAACTAGTGGACTAAACATGCCCAATTTACAAACGCACACACACACACACACACACACACACACACACAAACCCCAGACTTTAATACTTTGAGTTATTATATTGAAGTCTACTTATAAGATAATACAACTAATAAATATGACATTAATTTCTCCTGTCAGCTGCTGCTAAGTCGCTTCAGTCGTGTCCGACTCTGTGCAACCCCACAGACGGCAGCCCGTTGGGCTCCGTCATCCCTGGGATTCTCCAGGCAAGA
>SJYV01047883.1:283908-325653 GCA_006410875.1 Neotragus pygmaeus | reverse complement strand
GATCAGCCCTGGGATTTCTTTGGAAGGAATGATGCTGAAGCTGAAACTCCAGTACTTTGGCCACCTCATGCGAAGAGTTGACTAATTGGAAAAGACCCTGATGCTGGGAGGGATTGGGGGCAGGAGGAGAAGGGGACGACCGAGGATGAGATGGCTGGATGGCATCACGGACTCGATGGACATGAGTCTGAGTGAACTCCGAAAGATGGTGATGAACAGGGAGGCCTGGCATGCTGCAGTTCATGGGTTCGCAAAGAGTCGGACATGACTGAGCGACTGAACTGAACTGAACTGAATACAGCTGTAGCCGTATGAAGCTATGACATGGTGAGTTAAAAATTAATCACAGATCATTTTTCTGAAATATGTTTATATGTACATAAGAAATTGTGGAGAAGGCAATAGCATCCCTCTCCAGTACTCTTGCCTGGAAACTCCCATGGATGGAGGAGCCTGGTAGGCTACAGTCCATGGGGTCTCTGAGTCAGACATGACTGAGCGACTTCACTTTCACTTTTCACTTTCATGCATTGGAGAAGGAAATGGCAAACCACTCCAGTGTTCTTGCCTGGAGAATCCCAAGGACGGGGAAGCCTGGTGGGCTGCCGTCTATGGGGTCGCACAGAGTCGGACACGACTGAAGCGACTTAGCCGCAGCAGCAAGAAATTGTGCAATTTCTTTTTTTGTACAATTTGTACACAATTCTTTTTGTACAATTGACTGTTTTTGGCATTATATTTGATTTTTTTGGTTCATGAACATTTCTCTGTTATTTGTTATAATCTGTTAACAAATAAGCACTTTATGTTTGTAAAATTGAAGTTTAAGTCAATAAACAGAATCCCATTATTTGGCAGTTTAGTAAAATTTAGTGTTGAGAAGAAGTTTTGGTTAAATAATCAGTGGCACATATGTTGATCTAGCATTCATTATGGCTTAAATATTTTGGTTCAGGTGTTTCATTGTAAAGAAGTGTAAACTTGTTCTGTGGTTGAGCTTTTTCTCTACCACTGCACTAGATAGAGATGACTACTAGGTCTCTTTCTGCCTGGATATTCTCACTGATTGGTAGTAACCATCTGGAACAAATGTTGGGAAGGATGCCATGGTTCTTTCAGGCTTAAGAAGAAATAATGCTGGATAAAGGAATCAATGTTTCTGTCCCCAGCAGAATATAAGCATGCATCATTAAGGAGGAACATTACCTTGTTTGTTTTATGTTGCATTCTGAGTGCCTATGATAGTGCTATATGTGTGTGTGTGAATATGTACATTATATTACATTATATACACATTATGTTACACATATATAATAATGTGTGAAGTGAGAAAGGAGAATAGCAACACACATGATAAATCTTTGCCTTCTCTGTGCTAAGTGATTACATACTTCCAAAGTCTGTAAGTCAGAACTCCTGTGTATTTGTTGAAAAATGATGATCCAGTTTACTTTTTAAAAATAATTTTATGAGTACAAAAAAACAAGCCAACCTGATTTAAACATTTGGAAAGGTATCACAAACAACAAATTCCAACAAAAGCTTTGATTTTTAGAAGACTATTCTGTTAAGGAAAGTTTATTTTGCTACATAGAATAAACTGTTGCTGAAAACTAACATTAATTTTAAGAAAGAGAGAGAGAAAACAAAAAAGCCTAAATCCTGAAGTGTCCTCAAGGTCTTTGTATTTATCCTCCTTCCTCAGAAGTCAGTATTCAGTGGAGGGTTTCTCACTGATAGCGAATGGATTTGCCTTTGAAGTGACTTTGAAGTGACTTAGAACTGGCTGCATCCAAAATTTGAAAATAATGGCAGTCAAGAGACCTGGCAGGCAGCTGGATAGTGGGCACCCTCCATGACTGTCTCCACTGAATATACTCCCTATGGTGGAGTAATCACCTTGAGGTCTCCCATGATTAAGGCAAATAATCTTATGAGTGGTCATGAGTATGCACATTGATTGGGTTTGGCAGATTGCATAATAGACTGAAAATTACCTTTTGGAAATGACTGGCTATACCCAGTGGGCAGAAGAAACAGAAGCAAGGGGATCTGGCAGACAGCAGGTACCCATAGCAGCTGTATGAGTTACATTCCCATAATATACTGATGAAGAGAGCCAAACTTGGACCTTTCATAGCTGTGCTTTTCATTTTTGATATTTGGAGGGACTGCAGGAAGTCGATGCACACTCGAGCAGTTTACCTTCAGGATAGCAGCACAGCACCTCTTGAAGCATGATGTATGCATCCCTTTTCTTTATACCCAGCAGAAAAGCACAACACCTGCTCCACTGATAATTGGATACCAGCCTTGTCTGATGAAAGGATATTAATTTTCACTTCATACATTAAAATACCTTGGGAAGTCAACTAGTCTATCATGGTATCTTACTACAGGAGACTTCCTAACCCGAAAGGAAGTGTTTGAGAGAGACAAAGCCATGTTTTACATTGTGATTTTGAGTGCAATGAACTTCATCATGACACATGCAGAGAACTGCTAAACCATTCCCAGGAAACAGGATACTAGATGACCATTACCTCTCACCTGTGAGACAGTCCCTGTTGTTCTGTTTGTACATTTTATTAGACAGGACCAAGCTCAGACTTATAGAAACAATATGCATTTCAATAATTATTAATAAACTCATCTGAGTTTTTAATACTGTGTTAGGGGCCATGGAGGCTATTATCTCATACCTTTTAATGCAGCATATATTTGTTTCTGTAATATAAAAAGATATGAGATGAATTCTATCTCATTTAGTTCCTATTTTGAATGAAACATATTAATTATACAATTTAACATTCTATTCTGAAAGAAACAGATATTAACAAATGGAAAAGATATTCTATTCATAGAAAACAGTTTTTTATTTTACCTGAGATACTTTGTTTGATCTGTGATCATCTTTCTGTAAGAGGAATGTACTTACATCTGTATATTTTACGATTATGTATTTGTCTTCATCTTTTCTATCTAGCTTCTTAAAACAGTGGAGATTATATATTTAAAACAAAACAAAATATGAGTTCTTAAACTGCCAAAATTTAGAGAAACAACAAACTAGTTCTACTCTGGAGAATCATTTACCTTGATTATGTGAAAGTAATTTATTCATCTGATCTCAATGAAGAGATTAACCCTCAGTTTCAAAAAGTTCTCAAATTGTCTTAAGCATATTTGGAAAAAAATTAAACTGTGAAATAAGCATAAATTTGTCTTCTGAAAGGAGAAATATATATTTCAAACAATCTGCAGGGTAAGCCTTAATATTCCCATATTTATTTATGATAGCATATGGTATTATTTCAGAAAACTGTATGAATAAAGAATATCATAAAGATATATGTTGTTTGCGGAATAAATGCATCTCTTTCATCCAGAAAGAATGGTTTCTCTTTACCCAAGAATAGCACCATCTGCCAATTGATTAATATTTGCCAGCCCAGTATGTAAAGTATTAGCTAACATCACTTCAACTAAATATGCATTATTGGAAATGTCAACATTAACAAGCTTTTCCCCCAATTCTTTCTAGCGTTTGGAGTCAGATAGGATTCTGAAACTGGACACACTGTGCTCTGCTTATCTAATTCATAAAAGCTAATGCTTCAAATAGAAACCAAATTAAGCACATCAAAATTGAATGCCTTGTTCTGATTGATCAATTTTCCAGTATAGAGGGTAGATGTTAGCAAAGTTGCAGGTGGTTGAAGTGTCTAGGAAAGGGTCTAGTGGAATGTGATGACTGCTTATAAAGTAGGGATTTACACATTTATTCTGTTGGTAGGTTATCATCGGACTCTAGCAGGTAAATAATGAATTCTTGCCTTGTTACGTATGTACTGCATATCTCCCTAGCTCAGCCAGGGCCTGTAGTGTTATTTGAACAGAACAAGCAAATAATCAGACATTCTGTTTTTACAGAATTGTCCCAATTTAGGGTCCTTCAGGACCCTCCAGGATGCCTATTTGAGATGCTTTTCTTTCTGAAAGGCATTTTATTGGGATAAAAATAAAAGAATACAGTCTGTCATAATCCCAGCCCAAGGAAATGTGAATTCTGTCCCCATTACAGTTCTCAAAGAAGAAAAAGTAAAACCAGGAAAGGAAGATGTGTTATACAAAGAAAGGATATCACACTTCTAGGCAATAAGTATCCTCATTCTTTCTATCCCCTCTTTCACTATCTGCTGTTGTACTCAAACCAAGAAACAATTCATCATTTCTGATTTCAGGACTTTTCTAAGTTTCCATGACTACCCTTCCCAAACTAATTGCAGATGCCAATGGAGCCCATTTCTGGCCCTTTAACTCCACTATTCCTTCTGGTTTCTGATGCCCTATTTCCATATTGCTTTACTTATATATTGTTCATCACTACTCTATCTTGGAATATGATACATTACTTAGAATTGTCCCTTTCTGTTAAACTGGGCAGGAACCCCTCATTGACCATTGGCATCTTACATAGGAATAGGAAATAAGAAAAATTATAATAAAGGAGTAAACTACCAGCCATAGGGAGCATCTAGAATAATTTGCTATCAAAAAACAAAATGTTGGAATAATTATCACTTTCATGTTATCAGTTATTTTTATCAGGTATTCATTGTTGGAGAGTTGGTGGCACATTTTCACTGTCTACCGTGTGCTCATTAAATGCTGATAGAACTGTTGAACTGTTTGTTTCTTTATTGCAGTTGTTTATTAGAAAAATGCTAATATCATCTTGTAGGCATCACTACTCTCATTTTTCTTTCACCTTTACATAGCATTATATAGATAGTTTTTTNTCCACACTAGGACAGAGGGTGAGAAATAAACACTTCTGTGAGTTCATGTTTTCACTTCAAGAGAAAAGGGTCAAGCCCTGAGGTGGTCTCTAGAGGTTCTAAAATATGCCTTTTCTTGTCTTCTTCCCCATCGTACTACTTACTTTATATCAATCATTTCCTTGTAGTCACTAATATTATCTGTAACCCAGAAAAATGTGGATTTATTAAAGTTTCCTCATGTCTTTAAGTACTAGATAAGATTAACCTCCTTGTATTAATATTTTATGTAATGATTAATAGTTGAACACTTGCTATGAGCCAGTCAATGTGCTGAGATCTTCCATGAAATACTTGGAATACATTTGGTTAAGTTTCTTTGGGCTGCATGTAAAAGAAAATACCAAGTTAAATTTCCTTAAACAATGAGGAAATATTATTTCATATAACAAAAAAGCAACTCTAGAGTTAAAGTTAGTTCAGTGACTCAAAGAGTCTGCTCTTTCCATTAATTCTGCTCTGTGTTGGGATTAATGGCCCTTATCATCACAGGCTGACTGCTGCAATGACAAGCTTTCCATGCAGACATATCCATGTCCAAAGGAAGAAAAGGAACCATTGCTTCTTATGTGTTTCCTTTCATCAGTGGGGAAATATTCCTCCAAATCCCATGACTGTCTGCCCTTCACATGTCATTGCTAAGTGCTGATTCAGCTTGTCAGAGCTGTCACAAGGGCCTTCTTAAACCAGTCACACACAAGGGGAAATACAAATTACATTACCTAGACTGGTTGAGGCTAAAGGAGAGTTACATTACATATCTATAAATGCTGTGTTAATAGATCAATGAAAAGTTGGAGAAACAATGTTCATCTAGGTCACACTATGCATCTCATTGTTTTTGTTTTGTGTNGGAAATACAAATTACATTACCTAGACTGGTTGAGGCTAAAGGAGAGTTACATTACATATCTATAAATGCTGTGTTAATAGATCAATGAAAAGTTGGAGAAACAATGTTCATCTAGGTCACACTATGCATCTCATTGTTTTTGTTTTGTGCTTTTGAAGAATGTCATTGGTCATGCTCATTGTATCCTACTGTCATGAACACTGTTTTAATAAGAATAATGAAATTTCAGTTTCAGTTAAGTTGGTAGCAAATATTCTAAATTTGTACTTTAAAATTGAAACAGATATATAATAGCCATTGTTGCCTCTGGCTGGATATCATACAATTTTGGTGTAAACAAAACACAAGTTCTACAAAAGATTCATTTAGAAAATAATATATCATTATTTGAGAACAAGAAATTTATCAGTATCTGTAATAGACATCACACTGACATTTCTAAGATTACTTTATAATATAAAGAACAATGCATAGCAGGTGTCATACATTTTAAGTGGGTTATATAGATTAGTACCTAAGTGATAATGTGATTCAGTTTAAATCATGGATTAACATAAGGTTATTGCTTTATTTGAAGGTGAAGAGCTGTGGGGGTTTTTTTTGTTGTTTTTTTTGTTTTGGTTTTTTCTCTCCAGCAAGTGCAATCATTTCAGCTTTATCGCATTTTGGTGCCAATATATGATGAACTGAAAGCAATATAGGAAACCTTCCTCCTTTACAACTTTATGGGCTTTTGTTTTCCGCTTTCCTATTTTAAAGTAATTCAAATTGGCTTTAATGAGAGCGTCCTGGGTATACTCCAGGGAAATAAAACCAGTTAAACAAATTCAGATTTAGTAGGACAGCTCTGTTTAAGCAGAAAAACAGCTTTTACTAGAGTTTTGCATTCTGAAAGACTCGCTTTTAATCATAACTTTACTACTTATTAGCTTTGTGACCTTGGAATAGTAACACAATCATTCTGTGACTTAGTTTCATCTTTTATGGAATAGAAAATTAATGCTCTTTCAATCAGTATTCTTTATAGGAAACAACAAAACGAACTATGACAAACTTAAATAAGAGCTAATTTACTGAACAGATATTTTACAAACTGACAGCATCAAGAGACTGGGCAACGAGGCCTGAGAATAGACCAGGAGAGTGAAATGCTTGAAAGCCAAGAATTAGGAAATTAGAAACTCAGCATGAAACTATATGGGCAGGGCTGCACTGCTACTACCTTGATCTTTTTAATAACCTCCAGTCTCCCTGGGGGATTTAAAATCTCAGAAGGAGCTCTTTATTCACTGAACTGAGGTCACTGGACCCATTCCTTATGTAGCCCGAGACAGACAAAGGAAATACCTCCTTTGGCTTATATTGTAGAACCTCGTTATCTTTAATACTTCTATAAACAAAGCTACATACACTGGAGAAGTAGTAATTCTTCAATAGGAAAAATATATGCTATCTTCATGTGCATATGTTTCTCATTTAATCTTTGTAAGGACTCAATTTTAATGTCAGGAAACAAACTCAAAAAAGTTGAATACTTATTCTCAAGTCTCACTAATAGTAAGTAAAATGATGGAGCCATTTTTCACATCTAGATCTGCTTGTCTACAAACTTTACAGCCTATCTTTATTATTATTATTATTATTATACAGTGTGATCTTTGTGGGGCTTCCTGGTGGCTCAGTGATAAAGAACCCACCTACAATGCAGAAGATGCAGCAGACCAAATTCAATGCCTGGGTTGGGAAGATCCCCTGGAGGAGGGCATGGCAACCCACTCCAGTATTCCAGTCTGGAGAACCCCACGGACAAAGGAGCTTAACAGGCTACAGTCCATAGGGTCACAAAGAGTCGGACATGACTGAGCAACTGAACATGGAATCATTCATGATTTTTGTGGTTGAAAACACTTTGTAATTTTAAAAATTGTTTAATGATATAATCTTTCTGGTTGCAAGAAACACTCAAAGATGGGAATTTAGGGTGGATTATCTGAATGGTTTTTGTTTAAATTCAGGGGAAATCCATTCATAATAGAAGAAGGGATAGAAGTTGTCATGATACATAGTGGCCAAAAAAATAAAAATATTGGGTTAATTCAGCCAACAATTGATAAAGTATCTGTTTCTGTGAGTTACTGAATGACAGTGTAGGTAGAAAATTATGTCAGTGTTAGGAAAACAAGAGAACTCTTGAGGAATGAACTGGTAGCTTTGGAGAAAATTCAAGAACATTCAATATTTCAAATCTTAATTTCAAGAACTCAGATTTGAATAACTGAGAATTCTATTGTAAAAATCACTCTAGACTCATCAGCTGAAAGGGACTTTTACAGGGAATTAGGTTGACAAGATTGAGAGGGCTGCAGTAATAGCCTCTAGGCTGGCCTCCAGGATTGGCTGCCAGAACATTGTATACCTTTCCACCAAGGAAACTACTACACTAGCAAAGGTCAGGAAGCTGGAGAATTCAGCAAGTCCATAAAACTATTGCCTCTGGAAAAAATCCTGCCCTAATAGAATCTTGAGGTCAGCTGGGAGTAGCTAGCACTGTGAACTCCGGAACCACATCATTCCTACTGTTTTTCAGAAGCAAAAGGGACTCACATCCTGCTTCTTCCCTATCTGTTAAATTAGTTCTGAATTTAAGTCTTGAACATAAACATTTGATTATTGGAATATGAATTATGTCTTAAAACCTAATTTCAACAGAGTCAGAGAATGTCATTTTTAGCTTTCCATCTTCTGCAGTACAAGAAAACACATCAGAAGGTTGTCGGGAAAAAATGCCAAGTAAGCTAATCTGTTCTATTTACCATATTATTAGCATGTTTTTTAGAAAATGTGCATTTCAAATAGAATTTGATTGCTGCAAATTTATTACACCATAAAGAAAATTAATAAGGAAAACCCTTAAATTTCGAGGAAAAATTCATTTGCTTACAAAAGGAAACTTTTTGCTCATTTTTACCAAAATATTATATTTAATTTATTTGTTTGCTGGATGCTAGGATATCAACAAACTACTTACAGCAACAACAAAGCAACAGCAAAACTTTGTCATTTGTAAGTATTAATAACTTCTCAGCTGGCTCATTGTTTTCCTTTTGAACCATCTGGGCAGCTTTTATATGAGTCAGTTTGGCTAATGTTACAAAAATAAGGGCAAATACTATGGAACAGAGTGTGCAAACTCAAAAAGATTTGAAAGACCTGGATTACAAGCAAGTAAATGACTTGTGGAATTTAAAATAACAATGTGCAAAAGGCGTGAAACTCTGAGAATAATATAATCAGGAAGGCTACAACCTAAAAGGGTTCAGAGAAGAAAATAAACATCAAGAGAAAACTTTTGAGCAGCTACAGAAATTATTATACTAAAACCATCAGCCTGAGAGACAGCAGTGAGGATAAGAGGAAAGAAAGTAGCCCCTTAGTAAGTGAAACGTGAAAGTGGCTCAGTCATCTCCGACTCTTTGTGTATAGGCCGTGGAATTTGACTGGGTGGCCTTTCCCTTCTCCAGAGAATCTTCCCAACCCAGAGACTGAACCCAGGTCACCAGCATTGCAGATGGTTTCTTTACCTGCTGAGCCACCAGGGAAGCCCAAGAATACTGGAGTGGGTAACCTATCCCTTCTCCAGTGGATCTTCCCGACCCAGGAATCAGAACCCTGGTCTTTTGCGTTGCAGGGGGATTCTTTACCAACTAAGTTATCAGGGAAGGCCTTAGTAAGTAATAAGTGAAAGTAAAGTTGCTCAGTAGCTTTGCGACCCCATGTACTATAGCCTACAGGCTTCTCCGCCTGTGGGATTTTCCAGGCAAGAGTACTGGAATGGGTTGCCATTTCCTTCTCAAGAAGGGTGTAAATCTTTAGAAGCTATTGTGGCATTAGACAAAGCATTACAATGTAGGACTATTTCATCAAGAACATTCCAGATTCTGCTCTGCTGGGCTCTCACAAAGATTCCCAGGTATTAATTCCTGAAAATGTAATGTGGTCTTATAAAGGAAAGACTGGATGTTTTTTAAGATAGATCTTCTTTCATTTTTCAATGACATAAGAGGTGCAAAAATGTCTCCTTACTCTGTTTCTTCTTCATTTTTCTGTCTCTGTATGGAGTAGAAGTGGCAAATACCTTTCTAACTGCTAAATTACCTTGCTGTCTTGGACAATGAAGTCAAAATAGTCTTTTGCCTGACCAATATCTCAAAATTGTTGTATAGAGAGCATCATGGGGTAAAAACATCTAAAGATATAAGAGACTATATGATTTTACGTAATAAAAGAGGAATAATAGCATTGTTAATTACAATTTAAAGTCAAAGTTGCTCCGACTCTTTGCGAGCCCATGGAGTATGCAGTCCATGGAATTCTCCAGGTCAGAATACTGGAGTCATTAGCATTTCCCTTCTCCAGGGGATCTTCCCAACCCAGGGATTGAACCCAGATCTNCTCTCTAACTCATTGTGACCCTGTGGACTGTAGCCGTCCAGAGATGTGTATAAGAGACAGGAATTCTCCAGGTCAGAATACTGGAGTCATTAGCATTTCCCTTCTCCAGGGGATCTTCCCAACCCAGGGATTGAACCCAGATCTCCCACATTGCAGGTGGATTCTTTAACAGCTGAGCCATAAGGGAAGCCCAAGAATATTGGAATGGGTAGCCTATCCCTTCTCCAGGGGATCTTCCCGACCCAGGAATCGAACCAGGGTCGCCTGCATTGCAGGTGGATCCTTTACCAACTGAACTATGAAGGAAGGCCAAGAACTGTAAATATTATTAATGGAATTTATTGACTTGTTAATGTTGCCAGGAACTGTGCTAAATACCTTACATAAATTAGTATACATGTTTTTTAANTAAAGATTTTTTTAATCATAAGAGACTTTGTGAATTAAGTAAATATATTTCTTCACTGTTTCCCACCACCTAAGGTGTTTTGTTTTTTTTTTTCATTAAAAAAAAAAAAAAAGAGCTGTGGCAGGTGTGTTTTTTTTTTCTCTCATGTTAAAAAAAAAAAAATCTGTATTTGCAAGATGTTTCTCAGCGACTCAGCCCAAAATACCTTCTTCCTACTGTTTTCCTAAACTAGTTGTTTAATATTAATGTGTTTCCACTTTGGCAACAGTGAAGATGAACAGCTATTTGTGGTGTGGGCTTTGTTTCTGTCTTTTGGCTATTAAGTGTATAGCGGTATCAGTATGAAGAGCTAATGGCGCTTTAGAAAATAAGCAGGGGTTTAATCTTCATTGCTGTTGATCCAGTGTTTCATCAGTATCAAAAGACCTAGTGCTGGAAATGAGACGGTACATTAGTTCTGATGCTCAGTGGTTTATAATTTGCTACAGAAATTAGGCTTCCGGTCTTTACAATTAGGCAAGTATCCAGAAAATAAAGGTACAGGGAGAGTGAAACAAAGTTCAGAAAATTAAGGAGAGGAACAAAAGGCAAATTAATAAATTTTTAACCAAAAGCATGAATATAACTTTACCTACAAGATGACTAAAGACCATACCTCACCTGACAAGCAAATGAAATAAAAGAGGCAAACAGTTTAAATAAAATTTTATATTTATAGAAGCAGTACCTCAAATAAATACTTAAGAGGAAGAAAATGGGGAAAGGAGGATCAAGCAAATCAGTACCTAAGATTCTATATCATCTCTTACCAATAAAGTTTTCAAAGAAGTTTTATTTTTAAAAAAAGTCCAATGAATTTGTCCATTTCCTTAAAAAGTTTTTTAAATTCCACATATAAGTGATATCATACGATATATCTTTCTCTGACATACTTCATATTGTACAATCTCTAAATCATGCATGTTGTTGCAAATGACATTATTTCATTCTTTTTATGGCTGAGTAATAATTCCATTGTATATATTTTACCACATCTTTTTTATCCATTCATCTGTGGATGGACATTTAGACTGCTTCCATATCTTTATTGTAAATAGTGCTGTTATGAATATTGGGGTGCATGTATCTTTCAGAATTATGTTTTTCTCCAGATATATGTCCAGAAGTAAGATTGCAGTATCATATGGTACCTCTATTTTTAGTTTTTTAAGGAAACTCCATACTGTTCTCCATTGTGGTTGTACCAATTTACATTCCCATCAACAGTGTAGAAGGGTTCTCTTTTCTTCACACCCTCTCCAACATTTATTATTTGTAGACTTTTTGATGATGGTAATTCTAACTGGTGTGAGGTGATACTTCACTGTAGTTTTTACTTTCATTTCCCTCACACTTAGCAATGTTGAGTATCTTTTTATGGGCCTTTTGGTCATGTGTATGTTTTCTTTGGAGAAATGTTTATTTAGATCTCTGCCCATTTTTTGTTAGGTTGTTTGTTTTTTGATATAGAGTTATTTATGTATTTTGGAGATTAACCCATTGTTGGTTTCATTATTTCCAGATATTTTTTCCCATTCTGTAGGCTGTCTTTTTGTTTTATGGTTTCTTTTGCTGTGCAACAGCTTTTAAGTTTAATTAGGTCCCACTTATTTTTCTTTTATTTCCATTACTCTAGGAGACTGATCCAAAAAGAACTTGCTGTGATACATGTCAAAGAGTGTCCTGCCTATGTTTTCCTCTTAGACTTTTATAATATCCAGTCTTACATTTAGGCCTTTAATCTATTTTTGTGTATGGTAGTAGAGAATGTTCTAATTTAGCTATCCTTTTTTCTCCACACTATTTATTAAAGAGACCATCTTTCCACCATTGCATAGTCTTGTCTTCTTTGTCATAGATTAATTGGCCTTGGGGGTGAGTTTACTTCTGGGTTTTCTGTCTGATTCCATTGGTCTATATTTCTGGGTTGTTGTTGTTGTTTTTCCTCCAGTACCACACTGTTTTGATCACTCTGGCTTTGTAGTACAGTCTGAAGTAAGAAGCAGACTCACAGACATAGAAAGTAAACTTATAGCTACTGAAGGAGAAAAGATGGTTGTTACTAAAATGTTCACTGGTAGAAACATCTAAGTATCTGCAGACTATTCATATAAGACCATGTGTCAAGGAACACCAGTCAACTCAAAAGGTTTATTTTATTTTGATACTTGGTAGATACAATTCATTTTTAATTTTTTGCCATTTGGAAAGGCAAAAGCAAAGTGATATCTACATGTACTAAATATATGTGGACAAAAACAGGAAAGAGTTACAATTATCCAAATGATTTAATGCCAAAAATATCATTGCATGGAACATGATTATAGTAAAGAGAAAAGATTACAGTTTGCAAAAGTATTTGTCTATAGATGCTAAATTCATCACATATTTTATCCCATTTTTTTCAAGTGACTGAGCACTGACTGGGCACCCACTGGACCAGTTTCTGGTGATAACTTCTATTGGAAGAATGTGGTGGCCTGGTTTGGGACTTTCTGAAATGCTTTCCTCATTCATCAGCTTATGACCTCACACAAATGCTACATCCATTTCCTTACTTGGTGAAGGTTTAATAATAAAGGCTACCTCATGGAGTTATGAACTGATATTTATTACATGAAATAAGCATGCCAAATAGTTGTAATAATGCTTGTTATTATATAAAATAAAGGAATTAGAGTTTAACAGAAGAAGCCTAAAAGAAGTTAAAAAAAAAAAAAAGCAAATCAGACTTAAGCTCCAGTCTTTATTAGTCATAGGACTTTTAGGTCAGTTATTTAACCTCTGAGATCTTGTTTCATTAATTCTAAACTAAGAATAAGTATTCTTACTTTTAAGGGTTCTTTGAGAGAATTAGAAATTAGAGATATAATATGCTAAACACAGTTCCTGATGTAGCCAGGATTCATATGTTATTATTTTATCTTCTGAGGCAGCATAATGTTTTGGATAAAGACAAGGACTCTCATGTGTACACCCTGTATTTTAATGCTGGTGCTACAACTTAATTCATTCAAAAAATATGCATTGCTCATCTGCTGTGTGCCATCACTGTTCCAAGTCTGGGGTATAGCAGTGAAGAAACAGATTCCATGGCCTCATGGAGCTCCCTTTCTTACAGGGGAAGACAAAATATATATAAGTAAAATTTATAGTTTATTAGAAGGTAACAAATGCTATTTAAGAAAGAGAGAGAGAAGGAAAAAAGGAAAAAGAAAAAAGAGAGGAAACGAAGAACCACATAAAGTAAAAGAGATGAGGATTTGCAGTTTTAATACTTATTATCTTAAAACCTTATACAAGTTACTTAACTTCTGTGGCCTCAGTTTTTTTCATCTGTAAAATGGGTAATATTTCCATTTGTAATATTGCCAAAGTAATATTGTGAATAATAGAATTGCTTTGGTGTTTAAGTGAATTATTCCTTTTGTAGAACTCAGAACAATGCCTGACATAGTAAACACAATGTGCCTGTTTGCCCCATCGCTCAGTTGTGTCAGACTCTTTATGACCCCATGTACGGTAGCCTGCCTGGCTCCTCTGTCCATGGGATTTCCCAGGCAAGAATACTGGTGTGGGTTGCCATTTCCTACTCCAGGGTTCCTTCCTGACTCAGGGATCAAACTCGTCTCTCCTGAATTGGCAGGCAGATTCTTTACCACTGAGCCACCTGGGAAATCCTAGTAAGCACTCAGTAGGTATTAGTTATTAATATTAATACTATTATTATTAAAAGGAGCAGGAAATGGCAACCTATCCAGTATTCTTGCCTGGGAAATCCCATGGACAGAGGAGCCTGGTGGGCTACAGTCCATGAGGTTGCAAAGAGTCGGACACAACTGAGCAGCTAACACAAACACACACAAACACTATTATTATTAATAGGAGTTAGGAATATATGGCCATGTAATTATATGCATTGACTAAACTGTAGTCTATTAACTTCACTGTTTTCAGCCATTCTAATCTAATTTTCACTGTTTAAAAATCATGAAAATGTTATGTGAGCTGTCCTTGAAAATTTCATAGCCAAGTATAATTTTTTTAATAAACCTTGTAAAGGAAGTGCAGATATTCAAAGCATGCTAAACAATTGTGTATTATGGTTTATTTGTGTGTGTTAGTCTCTCAGCCATGTCCGACTCTTTGTGATACCAAGGACTGTAGCCTGCCAGGCTCCTCTGTCCGTCGAATTTTCCAGGCAAGAATACTGGAGTAAATTGCCATTTCTTTCTCCAGAGGATCTTCCCGACACAGGGATTGAACCCAGGTCTCCTGCATTGCAAGTAGACTCTTACCATCTGAGCCTTCAGGGAAGTCTGTAGTTTATTTACATGCAAGCAATCACAGAGATATTGCACCAGTGACAATATTGATTGTATACTGGCAAGGAAAAAAGATCCCTTACCAGTCAGAGTTTCTTACTCTTTCAGAGAATTCAAATAGTTTAAAATATATCTACTACCTACAAGTAAAGATTTTTAAATCATAACTCAATTGGACTGGGATTGGTGTGAAAACAGTTTCCTAGAAGCAAAGTTTTCTTCTATAGCATATATTTACCTTAATTGTCCATCACAAGGTAGGATTGGGTGTCAAAAGGACCTAATAAAAGTGAATAAATAACACCTGGATTTCTATTAAATATTTAGCTTGTCTGGAAGAGAAAACAAGCAAGTGAGACGTACTTTTATAACAATTTTTTTTTTTTTTTTACTGATTAATTCTACTGGATAGTGAGTTTATCTGGATTACATCCAACCAGCTAAAATAGGAATGCTGTGTTTTTTTTTAATTGGTTTTTCCATCCCATGTCAGAGTATTGCTGTAGTGCATAAGTGAGTAAGAGAGATGCAGCAGGTGAAAAGAGCAGGCAAGAAAAAGACAGTAGGAAGCTAATCCAGGACCACTGACAAAGCATAATGAAGGTCATTAGAGCAGATTCAACCACCGGCACAGCTAATCAGCCCCTAGGATAAGTAGAGTTAAGATTTGAAAACTCGAAAAGCCCAGTCAGTTTCCTTGATCTAGATTATTTTTATAACAGTAAGTAAAATTATCTTTTCTACCTAGTTTATATGGGAAAATATTTTATTAAAAAAGAAATTTTTGCCATTAGATTTCATATTTTATATGTTTTAAGCATTGATTTTTAGGACTGAATTGCTGTATTTTAGTGTCAAAAAATCTAAAATAGCTTAATAAAAAATATATTGATTCATATAATCGAAATGATAAATAAGACTAGTTTCAGATAATGTTTGATTTATGGTAGTAATCATTTTGCAACATGCAAGTGTATCAGATCTATACATTCTACACCTTAAACTCACNTCTAAAATAGCTTAATAAAAAGAATATATTGATTCATATAATCGAAATGATAAATAAGACTAGTTTCAGATAATGTTTGATTTATGGTGGTAATCATTTTGCAACATGCAAGTGTATCAGATCTATACATTCTACACCTTAAACTCACACAATGTTGTATATCAATTATATTACAATAAATTATATTACAATAAAGCTTGAAAAAAATATAAGAGGGTTAGCTTCAGGGAAGATCTGATCTAGCTGCTCGTTAAGTAACATCACTGAGAATTTATTTTACCCTTTGTCTCTCTATCATTCATGATATCAGCTTAATCATCAGCTATCTCCACTAACAACTAACAACTCTAATTCTCTCTATAGTAGCAAAATGATACACAGTTTACAGACTTCTCATTCTCACATAATACCCAAAAAAATAGGTGGCCAAAAAAATAGTGATTTCTTCTGGTTGTTCCTAAATCATATATTCTGGGAACTGCTTTCACTCTGTGACCCAAAGTGGTCCATTAACCATTTACTATGTCCAGAGAAATAAGATATGCTGATATATTGAGTCAAGGGAGAGATTAATCCTATCCAAACCAAGACTGGAAGAAGAGTACAATTTCTCAATAAATATCAACTTACTGTGGACAAGTAGAAAGAGACAGACACTGCGAAGGCAATTAAATCATTTTTAAGGGCTCAATCCATTTACCACTAGAAGTGTTTTATATGAGAGTGAACAGTGTCAGTGTATTCGCAAATAATCTTTGTGAACTATTTTTCATGAGATTGGATCATAAGATACTTTAAATGCCATGCTAAGGAATTTGAGATTTTTCCCTTGCTATTGGGAATTTTGAAGGACTTTATTTAGGAAAATAATATGCTCAGCCTTTACCTTCTTTAGAAGGGTCAGAGTATTTTTATGCCATATATACATATATATATATATATATATATATATATGTACACACACATGTGCACACACACACACATACACACATCTTGAATTTGCTACAGTGAGTCCTTTTTAATAGCAAAAAAAAAAAAAATCAATAGTATGAGATAGGTCAATTCCTAGAGAACAAATAAAGTGGGACAAAAATAAAAGCATAGGTTTGTCTTGTGAGGAACCTTTATGATGAAACACCCCAGTTCAACAGAGACAGTCCTCTACTTATTTGAAGAGAAAACATTGATAAAAATGATTCAAGAAAAGTACAGATCATTGTGATTTAAAAATAAAAAATAAAAAATCCTCATGCCCTCGGGCTCCCTAGATGTTTTGATCTTTAACATTGTGCGTGAAAATTAAAACCACTTCCCAGAGTGAAATATTGTTGTCTGATTAGGGGGATATCTCTTCAGTCTCTCTGTGAGACAAATGAGATCAAAACCCAAAATGTATACTGAAAATAAGTATAACAAAGCACCAAAGCACTGTAATCTACTAAAGGAAAACAAAATGCCTCAAGCTGAAAGGGTCATAGAGTTTCAAGCAAGGTCTTCACTTCCTTCTAAGCCTGATTCTCCCTAAAACCACAGCCCTGCCCTACATCAACGGCAGCTAACTAGGCTAAAGGAACTGGACACTTTCTCCCATAAATTCAGTAGACAGGCACAAGTAAAGGGTGAAAGAGGAAATCCCAGCAAAGCAGGGAGGGTGGCAGCTAGCCATGCTGCAGGCATAAACAGGGCAATGAGTAGGCAAGAAGCATGGACTCAGAGGAGTCAGGAGGCAGGAAATGCTAACTTGCCTTGAGCGTTCTGGCAGCCTCTAGGGAGACAATTAACGTAATGTCACCAAAAGCAAACCTCAGCCTTTGACCAGACCCTGTGAAAGGCAAAAAATAGCTTTTTATATGCGGTTGTCAAGAAACCTGCTGAACAAAAGCATCTGCCAAATTTTCTGCCCTAAGGATGGATTTTCAGTGAAAGTCAACAAAATTTGCTGCTAAAACACACACCACAGCAGTCTTGGAAATATCTGCCAATTACCTCATATTATCAATAGCAAGCAAGGCACTCTTTAAAAAAAAAAAAAAGCTTTAAAACTGCATAGGTTAAGCAATTTATTATTATAAGGAATGCTCACCAATAGCCTCGGTTAGTGTTAAAACTGACTCATGGAGGGTAGTCTTCTCGGTGTAAATATCAAACTGATGCTCAACAATACTTATTCATTATTGACATATCATGATGAAAGAAAGTTATAATTGCAAACGAGAATATGTATTAATATTTTACCTATTACTAGTTCAGTGGGTTCTCAAAACCACCCTTAGTTTTAATATTAATAATTCACTAGAAAGGCTCACAAAACTCACTGAAAGCTGTGGTACTCATGAGTACTGCTCATTACAGCTAAAAGATACACATTACAATCAGCCAAGGGAAAACCGTAGGGCAGAGTCCATGTAAAGTTTCAAACACGGAGCTTCTATTGTCTTCTCCCCTTGCAATCAAGACTGAGTTCTTTCCTGGTATTGATATGTGACAATATGCACTGGGTATCATCAACCAGGGCAACTTACCCAGCTCTTGGTGTCCAAAGCCTTTTGTAAAACTCCAACATGTAGACACAGTTGACTGCCCACATTAGGGATCCAGCCCTTCAGAAGATGGAGCTGATACCATGTGAAACAAAGCCCTCACCCTAAGTTGCATTTTAATGTTCAAAGCTTTCCTGCCAGTTTACTATCTGGCTACTCCAAGACCCCCAGCCAAACAAAGAGCTTCCTATCAGGCATGCCAGTACAAGGGACTGAAGGTTCTTCTCAGAAGCTAGAAGCAAAGGGCATTGCTGTCGTTGCTGCTGCTGCTGCTGCTAAGTCACTTCAGTCGTGTCCAACTCTGTGCGACCCCATAGATGGCAGCTCACCAGGCTCCCCCGTCCCTGGGATTCTCCCAGCAAGAACACTGGAGTGGGTTGCCATTTCCTTCTCCAATGCATGAAAGTGAAAAGTGAAAGTGAAGTCGCTCAGTCGTGTCCGTCTCTTAGCGACCCCATGGACTGCAGCCCACCAGGCTCCTCCATCCATGGGATTTTCCAGGCAAGAGTACTGGAGTGGATTGCCATTGCCTTCTCCGAGATCTGTAGTTGGGTAAGGTTAAATTCCTTAACTACATACTGATAAAATATGACTGGTTATATTTTTGTTTGTTTTTTTATTTGTCATGAATTACAATTCAGTTTAGGAAAGAGAGAAAGAGAACAAGAACGGACTCCACAATCTATTAATATTATCAAATACCAGTATGGTCTTTCTCCTTTTTCCCCCCTGCCATTCAAGTATAAACAAAACAAGTAATTCACATTTTCTCTAAGTAGACCAGGTTGATAAAAGAAAAAACATTGTAAGAAATTATATAAAGCATGAGACATATCTGAGATGTTTAAATATTCTTTAAAGAAAAATAAATTTTAAACAGAACTTGAGAAAAATAGAGCTCTGACCTCCAAGAAAATTCTCAAAGGAGAAATCAGTTTTTATGAACACCAAATGCATATCACTATGAGATTCTGAATGGAATCTCATAAATTAAAGCCTAAATACTTGAACAAGTGAACATGAAGGAAATAAAGAATAATTGAAGATATTATAGTCTCTAGAGAAAAACGGTATGGGAATAAAATGTAATGCTAAATTATCAGAATATACATTGAATAAATTAGATAATATCAAATGTTTATCAGAAAGGATGGGGGGATATAAATGGTTTATTGAGCTTAGTGATAACATCTTGTATTTTACATTTTAGCCTAAGATTTATTTTTCAGATCCAATTAAGAATAATAGTATTTTTTTTAATAAGATGTTGTTAAGAATGTTTTACTCCTGCTAAAGCAAATAAATTGAAATCTCTTATGTTACATCTAAATTTTAAAGTTGTACTCAAACATACTAAAGTAATGTTATAGTGTTTGTTATCATTGTTTTAACTTCTATAATTTTGAGCAATAGTGTATATGAGGAAATATCATTTAGAATATTTACTATATACCCAAAAATGTTACACAAAATTATACATTGTTAGTATACAAATATAACAAGTATACTCTATGCTTGTCACAAAAATCTCAGATTGATTGTAATGAGTTCTTCATATTCCCTATTTGGAAAAGCTTTGTTTGATAACACAAATTTAGAATATTTTTCAAAAACTTTCTCTTAACTACTTTGAAGAAGAGCCTATCTACTCAATGGGTTTCAAATCACATTTATAAAATGCTTAATAGCCATAGTTAAATGTAATATAATTTCATTATTTAAAAACATAAATCATTAGTTATTCAGAAAAGTATAGGGATTAATATAAAAATCCATGTACACACCAATCAGGTTTAACAAAGCTAATGCTTACTCTTATTTGCTTCAGATCTCTTTATGTGGTAGATTTGAAGTTCACTTTGTTCTATTCTCCTGCACTCCCCCCATCCTGAGTTTAGGATGCCTCTTTATCAACTGTATTTTTTGTTTTTTTGCCACTTTATTTTTTTAATTGAAGGAGAATTACAGACTTTTTGTTTTTCTGTCAAACATTGACATGAGTCAGCCATAGACACACCCATGTCCCCTCCTTCTCGAACCTTCTTCCCCTCTCCCTCCCCATCCCACTCTTCTAGATTGTCACAAAGCCCCTGTTTGAGTTCTCTTAGTCATACAGCAAATTCCCTTTGGCTATCTATTTTACATATGGTAATGTAAGTTTCCATGTTACTCTCCATACAACCCACTCTCTTCCTCCTACCCCTACTTCATGTCCATAGGTCTTTTCTCTATGTCTATTTTGCCACTGCTGTCCTGAAAATAAATCCATCAGTAATCTGATGCTAGGAGGGATTGGGGGCAGGAGGAAAAGGGGACGGCGGAGGATGAGATGGCTGGATGGCATTACCAATTAGATGGATGTGAGTTTGAGTGAACTCCCAGAGATGGTGATGGAAGGGAGGCCTGGCATGCTGCGATTCATGGAGTCACAAAGAGTTGGACGTGACTGACTGAACTGAACTGAACTGAACTCTCTTTCTAGATTCCATATACATGCGTCATATACGATATTTCTATTTCTATTTCTGACTTACTTCATTCTGTATAATAGGCTCTAGGTTCATCCACCTCATTAGAACTGATTCAAATGCATTCCTTTTTATGACTGAGTAGTATTCCATTGTATATATGTGCCACAGCTTCTTTATCCATTCATCTGTTGATGGACATCTAGGTTGCTTCCATGTTATAGCTATTGTAAATAGTGCTACAATGAATTTGGGGGTACGTGTGCCTTTTTCATTTTTGATTTCCTCAGGGTATATGCCCAGTAGTGGGATTGCTGGGTCATGTGGTGGTTTTATTCCTAGTTTTTTAAGAAATCACCATACCGTCTTCCATAGTGACTGTATCAATTTACATTCCCACCAGCAGAGCAAGAGAGTTCCGTTTACTCCTCACCCTCTCCAGCATTTATTGTTTGTAGACTTTTTGATCGTGGCTATTATGACTGGTGTGGGGTATTTTTGCCAACTGTATTTTTATGAACCCATACAAAAATATATTTGGGGAAATTGTTTTTCTAAATTTTACATGTTCTTTCTTTCTTCTTATGTGACCTCTTATTGTTTGTTTGTTTTTACATTCTTTTCTCTGTTGAGTTGGAAGTTATACATTTGTATATCACATTTCCATTCTTTTAGTGATTTCTCTTACATTTTAATATACTGAGTTAATTTTTTCTAATTTGTTCAAANTTCTTTCTTCTTATGTGACCTCTTATTGTTTGTTTGTTTTTACATTCTTTTCTCTGTTGAGTTGGAAGTTATACATTTGTATATCACATTTCCATTCTTTTAGTGATTTCTCTTACATTTTAATATACTGAGTTAATTTTTTCTAATTTGCTCAAATTTATTCAATAATCTTTTCCCAAGCAACAAGAAATAGTATGGTTTAGTCTCCTCTCTCATCCCAACATACACACAGTCTTCCTAGTGCAGTGTTAAATTTTTATTTTTCCATTTAATCACACAAACACATACACACACACACACATGCATGAACAGATACTAACAAGTTTTATTATGTTCTCTTTCTCAACAGTTAACTTTACTAAAATATACCACTTTCTATGTTTCCACTATTCTTTCACACCATCCGTCTTCTCAGTTAACTTGTCTTTTTGCTAAAGTACATTGTTTTGTTCTTTCAGTGTGAGTCTGTGGATGGCAAGCTTTCTTACCCTGGGTATGCTTGAAAATTTGTTCAGGATTTTTGAATGATAGCTGTGTTCACCCATAGGGTTGAATTGTCAAAGAACATTCATACACATTATAGCTCTTACCCAGCACTGTATTTTATTAATGATTCAAAGGATATGGGCAAGCAATAGGCTCAGGCAAAACATTCATTTCTTACAGGAACTCAAAACCAACTTAGTTACCAAATATGTTCCTTTCTCTATTTCAGGATATGTTTTCATTTCAGATAGAATAGTGTTGAGCAATATATACAAAATTGTTCTCAAAATAATCCATTAGGGATTTGGAGTTCTTTGTTTTATACCCTAATAATTACACAAATAGAGGAAAACTTAGATGACTGCCCCTATTCTGCAGCAAGCCATACTCCATAAATCCATAAAGCCTAGGTTCGTTTACAATAAGCAATCTAGTTATACCAAGTACATCCTACAAAAAAACACTTTCTAAATAAAGACCCCCTATCTGTTGTTCAGTCACTCAGTCGTGTCTAACTCTGATCCCATTGACTGCAGCACACCAGCCTTCCCTGTCCTTCACCATCTTCAGGTTGCTCAAACTCATGTCCACTGAGTCCATGATGTCCCTACCTGTAATAAACACCATTATCATCCTGATGAGAAGTCTAATCAAGTTCATTAGCATGTTCATAAGGAAGGGCAAAAATTGAAGATCACTCACTTCCATCTTTCCAAACTCAATCAGGTCCCCAGTAGAGAATGAGTGAGTTGCAGGCCTAGTATTAACCCTTTTTCTCCTGGTTGTTTTATGGGATGTCTAATTCTGAGTTGATAGGCTTTTTGTGTTTAAGTTTGTTTTTACCTTCAGTTCTTTGAAGCTGTCATGCATTATCTTCTGACATCTACTAGTTGCTAATGAGAAACGTGTTGTCAGTCTAACTGTTGCTCCTTTGGAGGTAATCTATCTTCTATTTCTGTAGCTTGTAGGATAGGCTCCTTATTATTGTCCTTTACAGGTTCATTATAATGTCATACTGTATCTGAGTATGTATTTGATTTCATTTGTCTTGACAGGTACTCAACAGGCACTTTCAGTCTTAGTGTAAATATATTTATTTAATTCTGAAAAAATCTCATCAGTTTTCTCTGTTCCCACTGTTCCAAATAAAGCTCACCACAATTTTAGTCTTTGTTTTCATTCTTCACTTCAGAACCTGAATATGTTTTCCATATTTATACATTTATTTCATTTCTACCTTTTTTGTTTTATAATTTCTTCTTTTTTTGAATGGATGTTTAAGTGATACCTGGGCCTGAATTCTCCCTTGGAAAATATAACTATATTCTTTTTTCATGAATCAGAATGAAACAAAAATCACTTTTTTCTACCACCACCTCCCATACAATATCAGTAAAGGTTTCTCGTGTCCTATACTTTCAAAATAAATAGAAACCAAAGGAACTTCTATAGATTATTTAGGTTCTATGGCTTGGGAAGATAATAGGGCTGCAGAAAAATCCAGTTGCTTTCAATTTTCAAATCTGTAAAATATCTTGGAAAGCTAAGAAAGAATCAATACATCTTTATGAGATACACAGCTTACTAGACCAGTTGGATTTCATCTTTCATACCACAATCAGAATCTTCAAGGGTAAAGAATCAAAAAGATTATATATGGAGATACAAAGGCTATATTTAGGCAAATTCACCAACAAACAGTGGAGGGAAAGATAAAGTGAAAGCTCAAGTTTGTAAATATCTATGAATTAGGGAAAAAATAGTAGCTTGTCAGGTGATTTTGTCATAGACATCTTATCATTAATCAAAGCCATTCCTTTCTAATAACCAATGCCCCATCTGTCTTTCACTCCTTATATTTCTGTTGGTACAGACTTAAAGTCAAAGAAGTTAAAGCAACCATAGAGATCATCTAATCCTAATTGTTTAACTGTTGTTAAGTTTTCCACAAAAGTTCTAGTGAAAACTAAACTGAGGGAGGGTTTTTGGTATCAAGGAATAGCATGTAATTAGAAGGGTCATGGCTTTCCAGTGCAATGGTAAAGAATTTGCCTGCCAATGCAGAAGACACAGGTTCCATCCCTGGGACAGGAAGATCCCCAGGGAGTGAAATGACCACCCACTCCAGTATTCTAGACTGGGAAATCTCATGAACAGAGGAGCCCGGCAGGCTATAGTCTATAGAATCACAAAGAGTCAGACATGACAAAAAGGGTTATGATATTTGTAGAGAGTACATGTTTGCCCACATGGTCTGGAACATAAAGAAGGTAAAAGAGCAGTATGACATAAGGTCAGAAAGCCAGCTGGGGTTTAGTTTCTTCAAGGTCTGAAATGCCCAGCTGAGAAGGAATGCAGGGACACTGTTCTGCTGGGGCTGAGGAACTGTTAGGCCCTGGCTTCCCCAATGTCACTAACACAATGTGCTGATAAAAGACTGAGTCTGTTGAGTTTGTTGCCTCATCTAGGTAACTGAGGAAACTATTTCATGAAATTGGTAGTGTCTGGGGTGGGAGGGAGAGCGTCAAATTTTACTGAGCACTTGACATTTGTTCTAAGGTAGGTCATTCCATGTAGGATTTGGTTAGGATTGTATAAGGATTATAATATGATATTTTAGGATAGGTGAGCATAGCAAGGAAAAAACTGTGAGGATTTTGAGTTGAATAGTTCAAGAAGTCTTAGGGTATAAACTATTGATACTTTTTATCTAAGAGTTGAAGATTTCCAGACAGTCACTATCATGAACAAGAAATTTCATTTATGTATTGGTCAAGAATCTTTAACGGAATAGTTACGTGACATTATTATAACTAGTAAACTATGTAAGGTTTGATGGTTTCAGCTGGAGCTATCAGAGTTTCTTGAACAGTGGCATAATGATGAGAAAATAGTGAGTGTAAAAGTCACTCAGTGTTGTCTGCCTCTTTGTGACCCCATGGACATCCATGGAATTCTATAGGCCAGAATACTGGAGTGGTTAGCCTTTCCCTTCTCCAGGCAATCTTCCCAACCCGGGGATTGAACCCAGATCTCCTGCATTGTAAGCAGATTCTTTACCAGTTGAACCACAAGGGAAGCGCAAGAAAACTGGAGTGGATAGCATATCCCTTTACCAGTGGATCTTCCCGACCCAGGAATCGAACCGGGGTCCCCTGCATTGCAGGTGGATTCTTTACCAACTGAGTTACCAGGGAAGCCCATAATGATGAGAATTGTAATTATAAAGCTTTATCTAACATGAATAGAATGAAAAGATATGTGAGAGACAGAAAACAGCATTAGCTGAGGAATTCTTTTGTATAAGCAAATAGTAATGTGCCTGAATATCTGAAGCAAAATGAGAAGAAAGAAAAAGGAAATCAAAGAAGCGGAAACAATTGAGTGGGTTGACAGTGGTGGGATGAGGAAAGATTAAAGCATGTTAGGAAGAGAGAGAAATTCACTATGGTGCTAAATTTTAAATGTGCACAATTATGAGATCACTAATTCTACTAACAGAAACAGACCTTTCTCAATCTTTTATGAGGATAGTTCCATTCATTATACATTACTTGAGCACTGATGTATCAACCCACTGCTTCTTAACCCTTGCTAAACATTAGAAAATAAAAATACCAATGCTTTGGCCCATACTCCAAAACAAAGGAAGATGCACTGATGTAAAATGCATTTATAGGGTCCAGACACCAGGTTTTTTAAAAGTTCCCAGATGATTTTGATACATTGTGAGCATAGCTTCCTTGGTAGCTCAGCTGATAAAGAATCTGCCTACAATGCAGGAGACTCCAGTTTGATTCCTGGTTTGGGAAGAGCTGCTAGAGAAGGGTTAGGCTATCCACTCCAGTATTCTTGAGCTTCCCTGGTGGCTCAGCTGGTAAAGAATCCACCCACAATGTGGGAGACCTTGGTTCAATCCCTGGGTTGGGAAGATCCCCTGGAGAAGAGAACAGCTACCCACTCCTGTATTCTGGCCTGGAAAATTCTATGGACTGTATAGAACCTGATGGGAAATATGGATATTTAATACTTGGTCTTCGACTTCAAGGAACTTAGACTTTAGTTGGAAAAAGATATTCCATTTAAAGTCCATTTCCCTTTATTTCATATAGGCTTGTGATATTACCATGCCCTTCAGGACCTTCTAAGAGTCTAAAAAGGTCTAAAAAGAATTGACTTGTCATTTTTAAAATAAATTTATGCATGAACATACTTTGTAAATTTGACAGACATATCTGTTCCTTGTTGGGTGTTACTAACAACATATAGTCACCACTGAATCAGCGCAGAAAAGGACTGAGGGCACTATAATATGCAGCGATTAGTGACCCTCACATACTCAACTTTAGCACTCAGATATACTCATACTAACTTTTTAATAACTTTTGGACACAAAAGTTAATATATTTTAATGCCTTCTTTTCTACCAAATATAGACTTCCTTAGCTTAAGATTTTATGACCTCTGCTATTTACTCAATAATGCCTCAGTTGTCCCTTTCACTCTATTCCAGGCCGTCTGTGACCATATTATCCAAGCTTTAGACGAGGTCTCAGATGGGTCCACAGGGATACAAATGCTTCTGATGAAAGTACTTTTTCCCCTAGATAATTCTAATCCAGCTTATTGCTTTACATGTGCAGCCTGTATTTTGCTGTAGATACTAGATTCAACTGGAGAATTTTCTCTTCTCAGAAATTTAAACATCTGCTAATGAAAAATGACCGAGAATAAAGTACTTATTAGAATTTAATTACAGAGCAAATTATGTTTTTTTAATAGTTTACAATGTGATCCTGCTTACTAAAACTGGTGCACTCTGTTTTACAAATCTTCAACTTTATCCCCATGCAACAACCAAATTATCTTAATGGGTGTCCAAGTGACATATTAGATGAATGTCTTCCCCCTGAGTCATTTTCTGATAAAGACACATCGTTTACTTGCAAGATGACAAACTATGTGTTCAAAGTGACAAATCATTTAATTAAAATTTACAAGCGGTTAAATACTGTTTGACCCAAATGGAGGCTGTTATCATGAATCAATTTCAGAGGAGGAATAGGCTTTCCAGAAAAATCAATCCCAAATAACTATAACACTTTGAACATATTATACAATCTCTTTATGGTGTTTTTGAACAGTTCTTCAGGTCAGTGGCAGTTTTTACCTGGTTCAAAAAAGAATTCCAATCTAGTTGAAAAGAATTTGAGTTTTACTTAGGACTTTAACTCTATTCATTTCATGAATATTTAATATCACGTCCAATGTTCAAGCAAAATACTCTTCTATCTTAAGAGAAAATAGCTAAAATTTTGATGAGTTATGGTTTTTTATTGCATATACAGGCCAATGGAAATTGCAATCATCTTTCATGAAAAGGCTGGATAGTTTTTATTGTTTGAGAATAAGGGTGGCCATTGCATTTACTTACTAATACAGTAAATGTAAAATTGCTTAAGTAACATGCTTTATTATTTATGCTGCCAACCACATAATGTGAGGGTAGTTTCATAAAAAATATAAATTAGAGAAATTTCACATGCCAGCAGGCTGTAGATCTGTTTTATGGCTCTGACTTAGCAGGTGCCCTTCTATTTCAGTTGTGCCCTGTAATGAAGTACATATTTAAGCAGTATTGAAATGCAGATAAAAATATGATTCATATAAGGCAAGTCAGTGCCTCCCTCCAGAGATTCTGTACTTTACAGGCTCCATCATTATTAGTTAATGATTTGGGATACTTTTTTATCAAATCAATTCAGCTTTTTGCTCATCTGTCCCATGCCAAGATTGATAAGGTCTTAGGAAATGTGTTTGCTCAGTTTTGGGAGTAAGACTTTTAACATTAATGAATTCATCAGACATGGAAGATTCATCTATGAAAAAGAAAGTGCATTAATAGTAAGGGTTAGACATAGTCCATGGTCTAAGCTAACATAAACAATCAATGAAACATCAAAATGATCATCTAATATATATATATATATATATACACACACCATTTTATCCTCCCAAATCATTTAATTTGATTATAAAGAAAAAGCAAATGATTATCTCTTTGTGTCTATGGAATTTATTTTGTGTTCTCATCTGTGGAACAAGAAACTAAGTTTTTCATCCTTAGATACATGAAGAGGAATGGTAGTTAAGCATATGAAAAGCACAGGATTTTCACTAGAAGGTAATAACAACTTATTATTTACAGTGTACTATATGACTCCATTTCAAATGTGCAAAGCTAGTGAAGTCTGATTTATGAGGACTTAGATTTACCATACTATATGTAAGTCGAGTGTTTGTTTACAATGCCAGATAGCTATTCGACAGATAACTATAATTTTGACAAGCATGTGTTTTCAAACAGAATATTTTATAAAAGGTCAAAAGTATAAAGTGTTTCAGACTCTGTTGAAATTAATGGTTCAGCTAATGTCTATAATGCTGTTTACAGTATTCTGAAAAATTCACAACCCCTAATTATCTATAGTAGTCATAAATAATTGTCAAAAATGCAAATGAGAAAAATTCTATTAAATTAAAATAATTAATTCACTATTTAAAATTTCCTTTCATATTAGAAACCTCTTACTTTCTAAAATATGACAGTGAAAAATGAAGGCATCCTTTAGCATACCATTACCAAAGCGTTATTGAAATTCGACTCTAAAATACAACTACAAATGACAGAAAACAAGTGCAATGGAGATTATGCTCTGGGTATTCATTTATTACCTTGTTTTCCATTTTTATACCATGACGCCTTCTTTAGCAAACTAACAGACCTCAAGTGTATTTCTCTTGTACCTTAAATACTTCTCTTGTACCTGAGGATTCATTCATATTTTAGTTCTAAATTTACCTTACTAACCTAGTGAAGGGGCTTCCCTGGTGGCTCAGTCGGTAAAGAATCTGCCTGCAATGTGGGAGACTCAGGTTCAATCCTAGGTTGGGAAGATCCCCTGGAGAAGAAAATGGCAACCCACTCCAAGGTTTTTGCCTAGAGAATCCCATGGATAGAAGAGCCTGGTGGGCTATAGTCCATGGGGTTGCAAAGAGTCAGACATGACTCAGTGACTGAACAATAACAACAACAATAATAACCTAGTGAAACAATTCAGTCTCAAGCTTTGTGCCAAAATGTATGACTTCTGAGAAGACAAAGATCAATTCTTTCTATTTTCCTTTTATTTATTACTTTTATATGTAATATTTTATGAATACGTATTTTGTAGCATTGCCACATAAATGTTGACAATGGACAAGGACTATCTGACTTATGACCTATAAAATAAAAATCTGGTAAAGTTATAAGAAAGAGCTTCCCAGGTTTAAGAGGTGGCTTAAGGGCAACAACCCGCAGTTTACACCAAGAGTTGAACAATCTTGGGTGAAGGGTTATCTGAATCTTTACACTACTCCACAGACTTGATTTGGACTCTCCTCCTCCAGCTTTAGTAAGCAGTGGTGGAAACGTGGCCCCTGGGCTGCTGTGGGTTCTCACCACACAGTTATCTCCATAGGTAATGTCCCAGCCTGTTCCCTTAGCTTACTCAGCTCCATGTACTCTAGCTTCCATGCTGTACTTACTACACATCAGACAGCCCCACTTCAGGGCTTATATTCCCTCTACTTGTGACGTTATTCTCCCAGACATCACGACATCACATAACTCTTTCCCTCTTGCCTTTCAAATCTTTCTTTAATTACTACCTGCTAACTGAGGTCAACTCTGACCAGTTATATAGATTGGCTACATTTTATAGAACCCTCTGTCTCACTTATCATGCTCTATTGTTTTCATAGTTCAGTTCAGTTCAGTTCAGTCACTCAGTCGTGTCCGACTCTGCAACCCCATGAATCGCAGCACGCCAGGCCTCCCTATCCATCACCAACTCCTGGAGTTCACTCAGACTCACGTCCATCGAGTCTGTGATGCCATCCAGCCATCTCATCCGCTGTCGTCCTCTTCTCCTCCTGCCCCCAATCCCTTCCAGCATCAGAGTCTTTTCCAATGATTCAACTCTTTGCATGAGGTGTCCAAAGTACTGGAGTTTCAGCTTCAGCATCATTCCCTCCAAAGAAATCCCAGGGCTGATCGCCTTCAGAATGGACCGCTTGGATCTCCTTGCAGTCCAAGGGACTCTCAAGAGTCTTCTCCAACACCACAGTTCAAAAGCATCAACTCTTTGGCACTCAGCTCCATATTCTATTTACAACTTAATTATTTATAATGTTTCTGTTCTATAATCTATCTGCTCCCACTGGAATGTAAGCTCCAAGAGGATAGGAATTTGAGGGTGTTTTGGTTAAGTAAATGTGTCCCCAGGGCCCAGAGAAGGAAGGGTCTGGCATTAAGTCACGAGTCAAGAAATATCTGTTGAATGAATGAATTAAACAGAGTAAACATATGCTTTAAATTCTGAACATTGAGTATATGCAGCAATAAGCATTTTAGTAGTACCGTTACTACAACTATTACTTCTTTTACCAAGACCTTCATACTGTGTGCTAAGCACCATTAACTCTTTCACACAAGTCATCACATCTCTATTCGATGCCCCTGTTACTTACATATTATTATCACCATTTTGCACATGAAGAGGTTGGAATTCAAAGAACTTAAGTGACCATACAGCTAAGAAATGGAGGAAGTAGGAATAGCACATGAACCTGTCCATCTCCAGAGGCTGTACTAGTAACCATTAGACAACACATGAAATGCTCATTTCTAATATCAGTTTGATAAAGTGGGTCATGATAATAGTTTTTTCCTTAATATCCTTTGTATACATACCCTCACTCAAGTATCTATTATTTGTCACATGAATGATGAATAATTTCCTAATACTGTTCTCTTTCTATTCCATACCATTCTGTGCCTTGTGGTCATTTATTTGGCCTAAAACACAGCTGCAGTCATGCCATTAGTGTGAGCAGAGGCCTCCAATGTATCTCCTTAAGTAGATATTCTCTTTATTGTACAATCTCAGTTTACTTATCTGCTGATGCAGCTCTCCCTCCAACAAAGTAAGAAAGCTAGACTTGAAGGAACTAGTAATGAAGTGAGTAGGATCAGTGTCCAAAGTTGAGTCCTGTATAACTTAATGAGTTTATGAATATTCAGTTTTAAAAAGGCTGTGACCCTAGTACCATCATTGTTTTCAAAAAGATCATCATGCCTTTTCTGTAAATCGGCACATGTACTTGTTAAAATGAGATACAGAAGACTAGAGTAGATGTAGTACCCAGATCATAACTGCTTCAATATTGACCACAAACACAGGGGACCAGTATTATGCTCCATTCTGTTCCAGAAGTGATTAAATAGAAAACTTAGAGAAGGTGTCAGTAGCCCCCCAGCAAGAACTGAAAGCTCCATGAGGNGTGATGCCATCCAGCCATCTCATCCTCTGTCATCCCCTTCTCCTCCTGCCCCCAATCCCTCCCAGCATCAGAGTCTTTTCCAATGATTCAACTCTTTGCATGAGGTGTCCAAAGTACTGGAGTTTCAGCTTCAGCATCATTCCCTCCAAAGAAATCCCAGGGCTGATCGCCTTCAGAATGGACCGCTTGGATCTCCTTGCAGTCCAAGGGACTCTCAAGAGTCTTCTCCAACACCACAGTTCAAAAGCATCAACTCTTTGGCACTCAGCTCCATATTCTATTTACAACTTAATTATTTATAATGTTTCTGTTCTATAATCTATCTGCTCCCACTGGAATGTAAGCTCCAAGAGGATAGGAATTTGAGGGTGTTTTGGTTAAGTAAATGTGTCCCCAGGGCCCAGAGAAGGAAGGGTCTGGCATTAAGTCACGAGTCAAGAAATATCTGTTGAATGAATGAATTAAACAGAGTAAACATATGCTTTAAATTCTGAACATTGAGTATATGCAGCAATAAGCATTTTAGTAGTACCGTTACTACAACTATTACTTCTTTTACCAAGACCTTCATACTGTGTGCTAAGCACCATTAACTCTTTCACACAAGTCATCACATCCCTATTCGATGCCCCTGTTACTTACATATTATTATCACCATTTTGCACATGAAGAGGTTGGAATTCAAAGAACTTAAGTGACCATACAGCTAAGAAATGGAGGAAGTAGGAATAGCACATGAACCTGTCCATCTCCAGAGGCTGTACTAGTAACCATTAGACAACACATGAAATGCTCATTTCTAATATCAGTTTGATAAAGTGGGTCATGATAATAGTTTTTTCCTTAATATCCTTTGTATACATACCCTCACTCAAGTATCTATTATTTGTCACATGAATGATGAATAATTTCCTAATACTGTTCTCTTTCTATTCCATACCATTCTGTGCCTTGTGGTCATTTATTTGGCCTAAAACACAGCTGCAGTCATGCCATTAGTGTGAGCAGAGGCCTCCAATGTATCTCCTTAAGTAGATATTCTCTTTATTGTACAATCTCAGTTTACTTATCTGCTGATGCAGCTCTCCCTCCAACAAAGTAAGAAAGCTAGACTTGAAGGAACTAGTAATGAAGTGAGTAGGATCAGTGTCCAAAGTTGAGTCCTGTATAACTTAATGAGTTTATGAATATTCAGTTTTAAAAAGGCTGTGACCCTAGTACCATCATTGTTTTCAAAAAGATCATCATGCCTTTTCTGTAAATCGGCACATGTACTTGTTAAAATGAGATACAGAAGACTAGAGTAGATGTAGTACCCAGATCATAACTGCTTCAATATTGACCACAAACACAGGGGACCAGTATTATGCTCCATTCTGTTCCAGAAGTGATTAAATAGAAAACTTAGAGAAGGTGTCAGTAGCCCCCCAGCAAGAACTGAAAGCTCCATGAGGTTAGAGCCTGTCCTATTCATTGCTGTCACATTGCAAGAGAAGCAGGAATGAGATATCTTTACTGGAATAAATGGTACAAATTCTGTGTCTCAAATGGCATACAGGCTTTCCCAGAATGGTCCTTCCTCAATGAAGGAAGGATCTGAAGTGCTTTGTCTTGAATTCCGGGTTGACATGGGTTTTCTGAAGAGTTAATGAACTGCCAAGTTCCATTTTCTCCTGCAGAGTTGTATACTTCTACCTTTTGTTGGTATTTCAGCCATTAGAGATCAGGTTTCGTTTGTTATTATTTTATATTAAATTCCATCATGTAGACTTTCCTCAGCACCAAGATCATGCAGCATGAATTGCTCTGTCTAGTTAACAGGATACACAAGATTGAGGTAGGATGTTTTTACTTGATTCTGGAAAGCATATTTTTCCAGACAAATCAGTTCACAGAAGTGCTCTTCATTTTCTGCACTCTACTATGAGGAAAGCTCTAAAATAAAAACTTAATCTTTCATTTTCCATTTCTGACAACTTTTTAAAAATATATTGGTTTAGTTAATTCAGCAGTGTTAAATCAAAATGGGGACAGCACTAATGAGGATAAAGCTATAATTTGATTAGGCATCATTCACTGGATTTTATCTTTTCCTTAACCCTTTCCTTTGATGCATATTCTTTACTAATCCTTATTTTTGGTTCATTTTGCTCTCTTTTTAAATTTACCATACTGCTAGTGACAACTAAAAGCCATTGCAGTCTTTCCTAATCCAACAGATTTGTCATATTCCTTAAATCATTGTGAAGTATACTTAAACACAATCAGAATAATATGTGGTACTAGTCATATGTGAGCTAGTAATAGTAACATGTGGTAGTTTTGCAGCCCTGAGTTACTGATACAACACTAAGTCAACTTTGACAGGAGATTCTATTTCACTTTGCTTTGTTTTGTTTTATGAAGAGACTAGATAAGCTATTTACAGAAGAGGAAAACTTGCCTCTAATCTACTTTTATTAACTACATAGAGCCTTTGCAGATGTCTTGAAAGCCGATGGGGGTTTAAAAGCAACAGCGTCCCAGGAAAAGAGAAGAGTCTAACTCTGACATTCTGCATAAAGACANAGGCAAGAAAACTTTGCCAGGATTGTAGCATGGCTGGTATGATATTGGGTCAACTAGGACCAGCTCATCAGAGGCTTTAAATGCCAGCCCAAATTGATGGACAGCAGAAACTCTTTGAAATATATGGAGTGAGAAATTGACATAAATTGAAGCTATAAAATTTCATCATACAGCTTCATATGAGAAAAAAAAGAAAATTGAGGCATAAGATCACTCTAATCTCATATTAGTGAATGATCTGAGAAGTTAACATGGTATATAAAAAGGGACTGTTTTTCTTTTCTTAGAGGAGAATCAGAGAAGACTTTATGGGAGAAAAAAACTGAGAGGTTGTCTTTTAAAGTTAAAAATGGCTGTAATTTGAAGAAAAGGTATCACCAAGTTGGAATAATAACACAATATCAGCTAATAGATGGAAGGGGGAGAATTTAATTTTTACTTAAAAGAAAAAGATGCCTAAAACAATGAAAAGAGATAAACAAGACAAGAAAAAAAAAATAGCCAGAACTGATAAGGAACTTGAAGCTTGCAGTTTGTAATTTGGTTTAGTTTTATGTGTCAGGGGAGAGTTTTGAGAAATGGGATGACATGATCCAAGAGGCAGAGGAGAGATAATTCTGTCAGAGACATATGGGACTGATGAGAACTGGGAGATACTGAGGCAGAAGAGCCTTTAAAGAAAAAGTTAGTCATTTAGCTAACAAATAACCATGTTCTGGATCCAATATAAGGTCATGTCAAAGTTGCATTTGATTAATATTTGGAGAAAGACCTAGAAAACATGTCCCTTGTTACCAGGGACATCAGAGCCCCTAATTCAGTCATTCATCCGTTNAGTCATTTAGCTAACAAATAACCATGTTCTGGATCCAATATAAGGTCATGTCAAAGTTGCATTTGATTAATATTTGGAGAAAGACCTAGAAAACATGTCCCTTGTTACCAGGGACATCAGAGCCCCTAATTCAGTCATTCATCCGTTTAAGGAATACCTATTCTGTGTCATGTGTACTAGACCCCATGATAGGTATTGAGTTCACCAAAGTTAATAAAGATATAGCCCCACTTTCAAGATACTTAACGGCATACTGGTATGGTTAAAGCCATATTAAAATTGGGCAGAAAAGTGACAATCTGAATTAAATTATGTAGAACATGGCAAGGCAGTTTGACAATCAAAAATATATTTAATAAAAACCTACTATGGTATGTAAGCACTATAGAGGCTATTGTAAAATAAACAGCTCAGTCCCAGTCATTAACAGCATACACCATGTCTAGATTTGGGAGACACAAATACACAATAGGTTAAAGCAAGACAATCTTTAGTCTAATGACAAAGGTCTGGTACAGATAAGAGTTTATGCGAGTTGAGAGACCAAGCACATGACTCTCAGGAAGACATTATAGAGTAGATAGATATTAATCTGCACTTTAATGAACCAGTTGGATTTGCATCCAGCTTAGGCAAAAGTCTAACAACATCTGGGGATGAAAAATGAGCTCCTAGGAATAGCAAGTTGGTACAAAGAAAAAGACATGAGCTTGCAGTAAGATAGACATAAGATAAAAATATGTATATATGTGTGATGTGTGATTTTGAGTAGGGATGTAGCTTTTTTAGTTAGCCTTAGTTACATTTCTTAGTAAATAGGAAAAATGATGAGGGCCTTTTTCATATAGTAGTTATGAGAATTAAAGAAAAGAGTATATATAAAGTCAGATCCAAGCATGCATGTATAAAATGCCAATTCTTTCACTAAATCTGCAATTAAAAAAAAAAAAAAAAACTTGCTAGACAACAATCTATATAAGGATAGAGCCCCTGTCTCTCATTTCCTCTTTTCCCTAGGGCCTAGCACAATTCCTGGATTTTACAGGGACTGTAGTTCAGTTCAGTTCAGTTCAGTCGCTCAGTCGTGTCCGACTCTTTGCAACCCCACGAACCACAGCACACCAGGCCTCCCTGTCCATCACCAACTCCCGGAGTCCACCCAAACCTACGTCCATTGAGTCGGTGATGCCATCCAACCGTCTTATCCTCTGTTGTCCCCTTCTCCTCCTGCCTTCAATCTTTCCCAGCATCAGGGTCTTTTCCAATGAGTCAGCTCTTAGCATCAGGTGGCCAAAGGATTGGAGTTTCAGCTTCAACATCAGTCCTACCAATGAACACCCAGGTCTGATCTCTTTTAAGATAGACTGGTTGGATCTCCTTGCAGTCCAAGGGACTCAAGAGTCTTCTGCAACACCACAGTTCAAAAGCATTGATTCTTCAGAGCTCAATTTTCTTTATACTCCCAACTCTCACATCCATAACATAACCACTGGAAAAACCATAGCCTTGACTAGATGGACTTTTGTTGGTAAAGTAATGTCTCTGTTTTTTAATATGCTGTCTAGGTTGGTCATAACTTTCCTTCTAAGGAGTAAGCATCTTTTAATTTTATGGCAGCAATCATCATCTGCAGTGATTTTGGAGCCCAGAAAAATAAAGTCAGCCACTGTTTCCAATGTTTCCCCATCTATAAACATGTGATAAATGACTGAAAAAATTAAAAGTGAATTTGGGTGTTGTGAGTGTACATATTTTTGTAACAGAGTTCACTTTAGAGGAGTACTGAGAACCACACACTGGAAATTGAAGTTTGAAGCTGATCCTGTTCTTTGGATCTTAACTTTATCTTTTGGGCACTGAAGCATCATTGAAAGTATATAAGCAAAGGAGTGGTATGATGGGGTGGTACATTACAGATATTGTTCTGCCATCCACATTGTGGGGAGAAGTCAGGAGGACTTAAAACAAGTGAGTGGAAGGAGGGAAAAAGTATTTGTGAGGCTTCATGAAGAATCCCGGGACTGCATGAAGAGAGAGAAAGGAAGTGAGAGGTGTAAGAATTCTTAGAAACCAGAAGAAGGTCTTGGTGCTTCCAATAAAAACCAATCAGGAAAGCAAGATGGAGTGACCAACCATCCTTCTTTACCTAGTTCTGAGAAGATTCCCAGAACAGAAGACCTTCAGAGGCAAAGGAAATTCTGAGAGTCTTCACAGATTTCTTATCTTACGCAACTAACTACAACCAGCTTCAATGAACATGTTACCACATTTTTTACCATATTCCTCAGTACTATAAGTCTCATTCCTTTCAAAGTTCAGCAGTTTTGTGTAATAGCAGTCTAGGAATTATCCAGCAAATGTGTTAGGAAGACTTGCCCTGAGCCAAGCATTGTGGGAAAAAATAAATGATTAAGGCACATTCACCACCTTGGCTCAGACAGTAAAGATTCTGTCTGCAATGCAAGAGACCTGGGTTCGATCCCTGGTTGGGGAAGATTCCTTGGAGAAGGGAATGGCTACCCACTCTAGTATTTTTGCCTGGTGAATCCCATGGATAGAGGAGCCTGGTGGGCTACAGTCCACGGAATCAGAGTCTGACACAACTAAGGAATTAACACTTTCACCATCTTCCAAAACAGTCAAGGCCCTCATCATCTGAGCAGATCTGTGGGTACCTCATGATGCTGGACAACATGCCCTCTACCTGCACTCTCAGCAAAACAGGGCCAGCAGTCAGAGCCATCAGTAGGCTAAAGCACCCTTACTCAAACCTAGCCATGATTCTCTTTCGTGCTCAGATTTGTCAGGGTTTTCTGAGAGTTCCTCAAGATAGATCTTTCTGTGCTATACTTGAATAAGCATTTAACCATATTTTTAAATGTCTAAGATATCTAAAAATCTTCTAATCTGGCTCCAATTTTGGTTACCCTGCATGATGATTTTTTTAGTGCCATTTTCTAAGAATTACAAAGGTGCATGTCTTTCTTGAAAAAGTGCTTCTTACAACTAAGGAAACTTTCTCCATACATTAAATCCTTGACTTACACAATGGTTCGATTTAAAGATTTCTTCAGTTTTCCAATGATGCAAAAGGGATATGCGTTCAGTAGAAGCCATACTTCAAATTCTGACTTTTGGTTTTTCCTGGGCTCAGGATATGCAGTACACACGCTCTCATGATACTGGGCGGTGCCACTGAGCCACAACTCACAGTCAGCTGCACCATCACAAAGGTAAACAACCAATACATTTAACACCCATTCTGTACCCATACAACCATCCTATTTTCACTTTTGGTGCTGTGTTTGACAAATTATATGAAATATTCAATGTTTTACTACAAAATAGGCTTGTGTTAGGTGATTTTGCCCAACCATAGGCTAATGTAAGTGTTCTAAGCATATTTAAAATAGGTTAGGCTAAGCTATGATGATCTATAGGTTAGGTGAATTGGATGCATTTTCAGTTTACAGTGTTTTCAGATTATGATAGGTTTACCAGGACATAACCTAGATAGTATATTTAAAAGCAGAGACATTACTTTGCCGACTAAGGTCCGTCTAGTCAAGGCTATGGTTTTTCCTGTGGTCATGTATGGATGTGACAGTTGGACTGTGAAGAAGGCTGAGCGCCGAAGAGTTGATGCTTTTTATCTGTGGTGTTGGAGAAGACTCTTGAGAGTCCGTTGGACTGCAAGGAGATCCAACCAGTCCATTTTGAAGGAGATCAACCCTGGGATTTCTTTGGAAGGAATGATGCTAAAGCAGAAACTCCAATACTTTGGCCACCTCATGTGAAGAGTTGACTCATGGGGAAAGACTCTGATGCTGGGAGGGATTGGGGGCAGGAGGAGAAGGGGACGACCAAGGATGAGATGGCTGCATGGCATCACGGACTCAATGGACGTGAGTCTGAGTGAACTCTGGGAGACGAACAGGGAGGCCTGGCGTGCTGCAATTCATGGTGTCACAAAGAGTTGGACACTACTGAGCGACTGAACTGAACTGAACTGAATCCCATTGTAAATTGAGGAATATCTGTATTTTAAAATTCTGAACCAAACAGCATTTCTGTGGAGCAACACAAAATACTACATTATCAATCAGAGAAGCATACACATACTACATGTAATCTGGAGTTTCATGTCTTTGGGTTTATGAGTCACAGAAAATGGAAAAAGATAAGAAAATAAGTTTATGATTTGACAATGACAAGTCATAAATTAAGAACTATTATTTAGAGATGTGAAAAGATAACAAAGAAAATGCAAATAAAAGCACCAGCTTGACAGAAGATCTTAAATCAAGTACCACCTTTGTTAAAAGCTAACTAGATGAACTTGAATAAGCTTTCAATGACATTTGCTTTCTACCTGTTCAGCTACGTTTATTCAGTCATTTAGTCTTTCAATTAATATTTACTGAGAAACTCAGTAGTGAAAGAAAAGATGTGTTATAGACCAAGAAATATATACTAGGCTCTCAGGCAGCATTTCTCAATCTCAGCACTATTGATTCTCTGGGTTGAATACTGTGTTTCTCCTGGACTTGCAGGAAATACTGAAAAACTTGTCCTTGTGATAAGATGGAAAGCAGTTCATGGAATCTACATCATACAAAATAATGGATAGCTATGTCAGAATGCTATCATTGGACTCGTTCAATAAGTCACTACCAACTATTATTTGATATTTATAATAGGTTTTTGGCGGATGGTCTTACTGCCTCATGTACCTCTGTTGTTGCTGTTGTTCAGTCACTAAATCATGTCTGACTCTTTGCGACCCCATAGACTGTAGCATGCTAGGCTTCCCTGTCTTTCACTATCTCCTGGAGTTTGCTAAAACTGATGTTCATTTAGTCAGTGATGCCATCCAACCATCTCATCCTTCTCCTCCTGCCTTCAATCTTTCCCAGCATCAGGGCTTTTTCCAATGTATTGGCTCTTCACATCAGGTAGTCAAAGTATTGGAGCTTCAGCTTGCATCTGTGCTTATCCTTAAAGAAACTGGCCTGTGATCTGATTGGCCAAACCTGGAAGCATGCCTACTCCTAAGCATGGCTGAAGGAGGCTAGAGCCATCCCCACTAAAACCACAAGCTATGAGAGGGATAGGGGTGATGCGCGGAGAGGATACTGAACAAGATGACACAGCCAGTGTGCACTGCAGTGGTTTACAAAGCCTCATTGCATTTGTTATCACATTTGATCCCCCAGTTCACTCTGGGGTATAAGAAGGGCAGATGATATGAGTACCTTCATCTTCTAGACAAGAAAATAGAGAGGAGTGATTTATTCAAGATTGCACAGTAAGGAGCAGAACCACAACCTGAAGCTAGATCTTCTGATCATAAATGTTATGCTCTTTCTCTTTTTCCATGCTCCTCTTGAGTGATTTCTACCCAGCTTAGAGTTTTGGGATCCATACTGTGAGAGTTAGACTGTAAAGAAAGCTGAGTGCTGAAGAATTGATGCTTTTGATCTGTGGTGTTGGAGAAGACTCTTGAGAATCCCTTGGACTGCAAGGAGATCCAACCAGTCCGTCCTAAAAGAGATTAGTCCTGGGTGTTCATTGGAAGGACTGATGTTGAAGCTGAAACTCCAATCCTTTGGCCACCTGATACTAAGAGCTGACTCACTGGAAAAGACCCTGATGCTGGGAAAGATTGACGGCAGGAGGAGAAGGGGACGACAGAGGATGAGATGGTTGGATGGTATCACTGACTCAATGGACGTAGGTTTGGGTGGACTCTGGGAGTTGGTAATGGACAGGGAGGCCTGGTGTGCTGCAGTTCATGGGGTCACAAAGAGTCGGACACGACTGAGCGACTGAACTGAACTGAACTGAACTGTAGGAGTAGAAGGTAAATGAAAGCGATTCCAAAGGGAAAGCTGGATATTTGGGTAAACGGTAGAGGACCCATATGCAAAAAATTAACGTGTTTCAAAGAAGTCATGTAAGTGAATGTCAAAATATGAGAAAATGTCAGAAAGTAGAAATGATACTTTGAAAAGTATCTATTTGGAAGATATTATAGATGTTGAAGACTCTTCCTATTAAATACTGAGACAAGGAGCTGAATCAAATAGAAAAAAATAAGTTGGATCCAGAATTAATGACAGTAGCCATAGTATCAAAAGTTCTAAAGGAAAGGAAAGCAGGAAATCCTTTCTAATAAGGATTTCTTAAACACAAAAATGCACAGGAATTCTTAAAGTTAGTGAAAACTATGTGTACTTTGTCATTTGATACTGATGGAGAAAAAGTTGCTGTTAAAACTGGTCAGGAATAAATTAAGACTATGAATATCCTTGAGAAATGGAGAAATCAAGTCCATAGAATAAGATTTAAGTTAAAAATATAAAGAAGTGAACTCATAAATTAAGGCTGAAGAGAAGGGGAATAAAAAAATAAAGCAAAATATTGGGGCAGTCGGCCACCAATTTTTGTGGGCAAGTGTGAAACTAACATTTGCAGCATAATTGTGGCTTAGTTTAGAGTAAAGGAAAGGGGCAGAGGTTATTTCTTCTGTGAACAATTCTGATTTCTAACCTTTACTGCTGAGTGTGGGGCTCTCTCCATTTAGTAATGTTCCCCGTCAGTGAACAGTCTGCTTAGAACAATTCCAGATTTCATGCTGATCCTTATTAGCTTTTCATTTCCCTGGGAATTTCTCTCTGACATGAACAATACTTTCCAGTTACAAACTGTTCTGCCATATAAAATATCATGAAGGGCAGTAACACTTGTTTATATTTCTCTTCCCCACGTCTTATTGAAAAAGCTTCAAGTGTTTTTTTTTTT
>SJYV01047883.1:221458-283811 GCA_006410875.1 Neotragus pygmaeus | reverse complement strand
AAAAAAAAATGTATATAAAATTCCAATGAGAAAATATAACTTTATTCATTTAAAAATAATTCAATTCCAGGCTTATATTAATCAACAAGAATGCAAAGCAAAAAGACAGTCCAGGCTGAGACAACTGTGTTCATTAATGGGGCTGGGGATTTGGAGTTCAGAGATATGAGCTTGAGTCTTGATTCCATTGAATGACTCTGTCATCTTGAGCACATTAGTGGCTCTTGCTCAGCCTCAATTCCACCGTCTGTAAAGTAGGAGAAATAATAATGCTTGCCTAAAAACTTGTGAAAATTAGTATATATGGAGTTGTGCTATAAACTTGAAGTTGCTAATCGAATGATGATAGCCCATACTTTAGTAGTTGAACTTAAAACTTAGCTCTTAAATTTAATCCTTAAAATTGAGTAATAGTTCTACCTGTCATTGCATAGAGCCTAACTTGAGATTAATACTACCAACAAGTCCTGTCTTCCAAGTAAAAAAACTGAGGTGATTTTGATGCTCAGATTACTTTGGCTACCTCATGCAAAGAGTTGACTCACTGGAAAAGAGTGATGCTGGGAGGGATTGGGGGCAGGAGGAGAAGGGGACGACCGAGGATGAGATGGCTGGATGGCATCATGGACTCGATGGACATGAGTCTGAGTGAACTCCAGGAGATGGTGATGGACAGGGAGGCCTGGCGTGCTGCGATTCATGGGGTCGCAAAGAGTCGGACACGACTGAGCGACTGAACTGAACTGAACTGAAATGCAAGTAACAGCCTTGAATGAAGGTTTACTTTATTTTTCCATAATAATGATTGTTCACACCTTTAAACATATGTACCACTGAATATAGTTTAGTCAATGTAAATAGTGTCAGACTAATTGACATTAGCAGTTCCTCATCAGGCTAGCTTACACAGTGAAACAGTGAGATGTTCACATGGATGATTGAATTTTTGAGTTAATTCTTTTTCATACCTCTCCCAGTCTTGATATGGCAATAGTAAATTCTTCTGTGATCAGATTAGAGTTTGTAGAGTTGAGAAGAGCTACTGATTGTATGAAGTATCTAACATCTACATCTCTTGTGATGTGGATTATAACATGACATCTGCCTGTGAATAGTACACAGACCAAGTATGACAGCATTACACTTTCCTATCTCTGTGACAATCTCATATTCTCTTTGACAACTCAAATAAATTTGACAAAGACATAGCCTCAAACCACATTATAAGCCTCTTGAATGGAGAAAATGGGAGGTAATGAGATTTTTATCCTATGTCCTTGTATTATGCAGTTGTCACTATAATCAAAGATTCCAGAAAACTCTTTATGGTGTAATTTAGAAAGTTTACTGTGGTACAGTTGGAGGCAATTGTATAAATAATATCGAAGTTGGGGAGAGCCTTAACCTTCTTTGTGTGTTTGTGTCAGACTGCATTTGTTGTAAGCCTACCCTGCATCCATTGGGGGACCTTGCACTACCACCTGGTCTCAGAGTTTTCTGCTTCTGGAATGTTGTATCAGCTTCTCTAATCTCTCTCATCCGCTTCTTACCAAGGACCTCCCTTATCTGACAGGACCCAAGGAATAATGCCTTTTTTTCCTCAGGAGGTACTGCAAGCCATCTCTTTCTTCTAAGCTCTGTTAATCCTCACTTCTATCCTTTCAACACTTATCTTTTAACACTAACCAAATACTAAAATTTATGAATAACTTTCAACAACCAATAAATAAGGCTTCTCTTGGCTAAGTGGACAAAAGAAAAAAGTTTATACTGTTCTTCTTTGGGTCATTTTATTCTTTACCGTAAGGTTATCATTCAGCTCTGTGAAAGTATCAAAAATGCAAGCTTACTCAAGACTTTCTTCTTCCAGTGAAAGTAAAAGTAGCTCAGTCATGTCCGACTCTTTGCAACCCCAAGGACTATACAGTCCATGGAATTCTCCAGGCCAGAATACTGGAGTGGGTAGCCTTTCCCTTCTCCAGGGGATCTGCCCAACCCAGGGATTGAACTCAGGTCTCCTGTATTGCAGACAGATTCTTTACCAACTGAGCTATCAGGGAAGCCAAGTATGTAACTGTATTCTTTACTTTTTAATTATTCCTTATTATAGGAGATATAATTTCTGGGATATAATTTTATTGATATTCTTGAAGTATTTTGGAAAGGAAAAGAAATTTACAGAAAAGAATGGTAAATTTATTTAGTCAATAAATTTATACAGGACACTTTATTAGGCCCATTCTAGGCACTATGGACACAAAAATGAGTAAGACATTTGTCTCTGCCTGAAGCTTCCCAGTTTCTTTATAAGATAAAAGATTGTATAAACAGGAAGATAAGTATGGGTTATATTCAAACATTTGAGGAGCACAGTTATATTTAGGAAGGTCAGGGAAAGACTTTTCAGAGGTACAGGAACAGAGGTTTAAATAATCAGAGTCTGGCAGATAGGAAAGAACAGGAGTAAATTCATTCTTTCCTGGTGACTCAGATGATAAAGAATCCACCTGCAATGCGAGAGACCTGGGCTGGATCCCTGTGTTGGGAAGATCCCCTCGAGGAGGCATGGCAACACACTCCAGTATTCTTACTTGGAAAATCCCCATGGACAGAGGAGCCTAGTAGGCTACAGTCCATGGAATACTCCAGGCTAGAATACTGGAGTAGGTAGCCTTTCCCTTCCCCAGGGGATCTTCCCAAACCAGGGATTGAAACCAGGTATCCTTCATTGCAGGTGGGATTCTTCGCCAGTTGAGTCACCAGGGAAGCAAGTGACTAAGCACCACACAGTCATTCTAAGTGCAGAAGGGTGCTATCCTGTGTCTGTTCAAGGAACTGTATATAAAGTCAGGTGATTGGAGAAGAGACAGACCATCTTATTCATGATCTCATGTGCTGGACAAAAAGGCTTGAATTTTATACAGTGTTTTGACCCAAGAAATGTTTTATGTCAATGTACATATATAAAGATATCTCTGGAAATAGGTAAAAGGGTAGATGGAGGTGGAACAGTCTCTGCAGTGATGTTAGTCAGGACGATAGTACAAAATATAACAGGCTCCGAGGAGTCACACATAGTGGCTAAAGAGGTTATAACATAGAAAGACTGAGTAGGAGATGTTCATAGTCATAAAGCCAATAGACTGGCATAACTTTTATTTTCAATGATCTTCAAGTCTTTTTGAACATTTATTTATATTTAGAATAGAAAAAGATCATATTTTAAATATGAACTTAATTAATTTCAAACTAAATACTAGGATGAAATTAATTTGATGATCAAAAAGGTAAACACATTATACAGCCTGATTTTATAAATTATACCTTTGGGACAAAATTCCTAAATGGGATTTTGTAATACAGACCAAGCTTGAAGCTGTTGATTAAATAGATCTTTCTATGTGGGGCTTCATAAGGCTCAGATATACAGTGTGTTTTACTATAATGAGGGAGTAAAAGAAAAATAATAACGGAAGATAAAAAGTGACAATGTCTCTATTCAACAATATGATGCAAGACAATCAGAAAAAGTAAAAAGGCAAACTAGAGTTTTGTAGAAGGTATTTATAATACACATATCCAAGAAAGGACTTATATCTTAAAAATATCAAAAGTTCCTATAAACAATAAGATTAAGGCAGACTATGAAATAAAGAAACGGGTTTAAAAGTATGAATATGCTCAAAAGAGCATATCAAAATAGTCAATAAATGTATGAAAAAACATTCAATGGCATTAGTCATCAGGCAAATGCAAATTAAAATCACAATTTGAAACCTCTCCAGACCCATCAAAATGGGTTGGCTAGAATCAAACTGCATTTTTAGACCCTCGGATTAGAGTATAAAATGAGACAGGCATTTGGGAAAACTGTTAGACAAAATCAACTAAGCTAAACACATTCCTACCCTGCTACTGCTGCTGCTAAGTTGCTTTAATAGTGTCTGACTCTGTGCGACCCCATGGACTGCAGCCTACCAGGCTCCTCTGTCCATGGGATTTTCCAGGCAAGAGTACTGGAGTGGGGTGCCATTGCCTTCTCCAATTCCTACCCTATGACCTAGCAATTCCATTTCTAGGTATACCTACAGAACTGAAGACGTATGTTCACCAAAAGTTATATATAAGAATGTGCAAAGCTGTATTATTCATAATAGCCCAAATCTAGAAACAACACAAATGTCCATCAGCAGAATAAATAAGTTGTGACATATTTATACAACAGAATGGATATATAAGATGAGCAATGAGAATAAGTGAATTCCAGCTACACATATCATTATTGTTACAAACATAAAACTGAATGAAAATATCAGACACAAAAGAATATATATTGTTTGATTCCATTTATTTAAAGTTAAAATATTGCCACAGTAGGAAGTTAACACAGTGATTACTCTTAGGAATTTGCTCAGTTTCTGTAAGGGAAACAGGGTGGTCTCAGGAGTGTATTCTGATCTGGATGCAATGAATAGATATATTTCCTTTGTGAAAATTCATCACACTATAGTTACAATTTATGCAAATTTCTGATCTATTTCAATTGTAAGTTTATATCGAGAATATAAAGGAATATGAATCACCAGATTCTATTATGAACATACAAGAGCCTAATATTGTTGGCTTTAATTAAAATCTAAGTATGTCAGCTAAATTTGTTAGTCACTTAAATTGGTCATAGTGACATAATGCATGTAACCATGTCAGTTTTGAATTATGTCCCCTTCTTAATAATATTGTGTGCAATTCTTAAAAGTCAATCTTGTCAAAAATAATTCGTTTTACTTTCTCAAAATCATGAGCACATTGTAGAGGCTTGTCTCCTGGTTTTGTGAAACAACTCTCTATTTGATGACATTTAAGAAAATACAGCTTTTTCATTCTAAAACAACACAAAACCTCCCCAGCTCTGTTTTCCTGAGATATTTGTCTCAAAACAAACTAAACAAATCTATTTGATACACAACTGATTTGAAATGGCTCCTATTTCCTCTTCCTCACGGTTTTCTGTGGAATGATTTCCAATGAGTTCATCTCAAAGGAGATAGCAATGGCTTTGATAAAGAGAAAAATATCCTCTAATGTGGTCATAGATGCCCTAAAAGCCACATAAAGTCTTCTATACTTATAACTCTTTACAATAACATGATTCAAATTGTATATTCTGATTGGTCTTGAATATTTTAAAACAATAATAGTGTTCTTTTTAGTGCTACTTTGATAAAAACCTTACAAAGGATAATCTAACAAGCAATGTAGAAATATAATAGATAATTTAAAGACTGATATGGCTTATTTTTGTCTTTTTTCATCCCTTTCCAATTCTTACAACAGAAATCTAGGAAGTTCAGTGACAGAGGATTTGCACCACAGAATCACATCAAATAGAAATTTTATTCCAGTGTTCTTGGGACATATGTCCAGAAAGTCACATGACCATGACTGCAACATCGGACTTGCCTATTTGCTCTCCCATAGATCCCCTTCAAGAAGTCAACCACTTGAGAGAACATAAGAATAAGCATATTGGGGTTTTCTGTTTTTCTATAAAGCCATATATATTTTTCCAGGTCTTCTTTCCCCAGTATCATAAATTGAATTCCTCTCAAAACTCTTCAGTTTAGATTGAAGTTTCTTGTTTTAAGAACTTTTCTAAAATCAGAACACTCAGGAGTCAGTGTGTGAGACCCCAAGCAGATCATTTACCCTGTGTCCAGTCATCATTTCTAGTTGTTGTTTTTTTTTTAATGATACATCCAACCTCCTTCTCTAAAGATATAACTTTAGAAATGTCATGCCATTTCCTTCTCCAGGGGATCTTCCTGACCCAGGGATTGAACCCAGGTCTCCTGCATTACAGGCAGACGCTTTACCCTCTGAGCCACCAGGGAAGCCCTCTCTAACATTAGAGATGTCTTTATCTCTAACTAACGCAACTAACTTCAAATGCAACAATATGCAGAGATCTTTATTTCCAGATTTCCATTTTGTTGTTGTTCAGTCGCTAAGTCATGTCTGACTCTTTGTGAGCAACCCCATGGTCTGCAGCATCCCAGGTTTCCCTGTCTTTCACTATCTCCTGGACTTTGCTCAAATTCATGTCCATTGAGTTGGTAATGCCATCTCATTCTCTGCTGCCCTCTTCTTTTACCTTCAATCTTTCCCAGCATCAGAGTCTTTTCCAGTGAGTTGGCTCTTCACATCAGGTGGCCAAAGTATCAGAGCTTCAGCTTTAGCATCACTCCTTCGAATAAATATGCAGGATTGATTTCCTTTAGGATTGACTGGTTTGATTTTTTTGTAGTCCAAGGGACTCTCAAGAGTCTTCTCCAAGCACCACAGTTTGAAAATATCAATTCTTTGGTGTTAAGCCTCCTTTATGGTCCAGCTCTCACATCTGTACTTTACTACTGGAAAAACCATAGCTTTGACTTATACGGACCATTGTCAGCAAAGTGATGTCTCTGCTTTTTAACATGCTGCCTTGGTTTTTCATAGCCTTCCTTCCAAGGAGTAAGTGTCTTTTAATTTTATGGCTGAAGTCACTATTCGCAGTGATTTTGGAGCCCAAGAAAATAAAATCTGTCACTGCTTCCACTTTTTCCCCTTCTACTTGCTATGAAGTGATAGGACCAGATGCCATGATCTTAGCTTTTGAATGTTGAGTTTTAAGCCATCTTTTCCACTCTCCTCTTTCACCTTCATCAAGAGGCTTTTTAGTTCCCCTTCACTTTCTTCCATCAGAGTGGTATCATCTGCATATCTGAGGCTGTTTATATATGTCCCGGCAATCTTGATTTTAGCTTATGATTCATCTAGCCTGCATTTTGAATGATTTACTCTGCATGTAAGTTAAATAAGCAAGGTGATAATATACCACCTTGACATACTCCTTTCCCAATTTTGAACCAGAGTGCATAGAGAATTCTGAAATTCTTTAATTGTATCATAACATCATCTACAATCTTTGCATTAAGATAGTTTTTGTAGTTTAAGCCAATTAAAAAAAATTATATTTAACCTGTGTCTTAACTTTATGTTTGTACTTTCTCCTCGACTTATTATAGTTTCTGAGAAGACAAGGTTTTAGCTTTTCCTCGTGATAAGTCATTAACCCCACTAGAGTTTAAATGGGCAGGCTGGTAGCATCAAGCCTGGATAACCTTATAAGGGGGATGTTGGTACTGCTACTATCATTTCCAGTTTTTCTCAGAAACCAGAAGTGTTTGTGAGAATTATTTTACCTGTACGTTACATTTATGCATTTGTATGTGTACAGTGCAGAAATGTAGACTCCACGAAGGGCAGAGATTCTGTTCATTTACCTGTCTGGGTTTTAGTATTTCTGATGCTTAAAATAGTGTTCAGCACATGGTAGCTGCTCAAAACATATTTTTTGAGTTCATAAATATTACTGTGTTATGATGCTTGTTCCTTTTGGGCAAAGAGAGTGTTTTATATTGTACTTTACACAGCATATTATTTAAATGCATATTGCTTTTGAATGAAAATATATGACTGTCTAAACCAGGAACCACAAACTTTTCATGAAGGGCAAGATAGGGAAGTGTTCTGGCTTGGGGGTCTTATGGTCTCTCTTAAAAATATTCAATTCTGCTGCAGTTGTAGCTCAAAAGTAGCCACAGATAACATGTAAATGAATAAATAGGCAGCCAATTACCCATCACATGTTTTTTTATGGTCCTTAACCAAACAGGGTTTTTAGATTTTTAAATGGTTTTTAAAAAGCAGAAGTCCCATGACACTTGAAAATTATGTAAAATTAAAATTTTATTGACTATACAGTGGAAGTGAGAAATATATTTAAGGGACTAGATCTGACAGAGTGCCTGATGAACTACAGATGGAGGTTCGTGACATTGCACAGAAGACAGGAATCAAGACCATCCCCAAGAAAAAGAAATGCAAAAAAGTAAAAGGGCTGTCTGAGAAGGCCTTACAAATAGCTGAGAAAAGAAGGGAAGCAAAAAGCAAAGGGGAAAAGGAAAGATATACCCATTTGAATGCAGAGTTCCAAAGNACTCTTGAGAGTCCCTTGGACTGCAAGGAGATCCAACCAGTCTATCCTCAAGGAGCTCAGTCCTGGGTGTTCATTGGTGGGAGTGATTTTGAAACTGAAACTCCAATACTTTGGCCACCTGATGCGAAGAGCTGACTCATTTGAAAAGACTCTGATGCTGGGAAAGATTAAGGGCAGGAGGAGACGGAGATGACAGAGGATGAGATGGTTGGATGGAATCATCGACTCAATGGAAATTGGTTTTTCTGGACTCTGGGAGTTGGTGATGGACAGGAAGATTTGGCATGCTGTGATTCATGGGGTCTCCACGAGTTGAACATGACTGAGCAACTGAACTGAACTGAAAATTTTATTGGAACATAGACATACTCATTGACTTTTATGTTGTCTATTAAAGCATTTGGGTTCTACCAGCAGAGTTGAGTAGTTGCAACTATTAAGTAAATTGTACTGCAGAACCTTTGAAAAGCCTAGAAATGATGGGAAATTTGTCCTCACATTCTCTGATTACAGCAATCTTCGTATCTTGAAATGTGTAAGAAGTTGAAAACTTTTGATTTGGGGAGTTGAGGTTCCTATAATTAAACTTAGTAATGACACAAGAAAAAGAATAAGATGTTTTATTCCACACCTGCTGTTGAGAATATGTAAATATAGTACAACATTCTCAAGTTACTGATAATTATTGATTCAAGAATCAAATGCATAAATGATGTTTCCAGGTGATGTTCAAGGATCTCATAAATCAATAGGGCTAGGCTTCTCATCTCTCTATTAACTTTACAACAATTCTCTAAAACAGAAAATGAAGTTATTCATTTTTATCCTCCTAAACAATTGAAAGTGCTAATTAAAAAAATCTAGAACCTGTATACATCAGTTAATCAAGTATTGGCTATAGATTACCATCTTCTATAAACTGTAAACATCAAATAAGCATTCCTAAGTGCACTGGAAAAAAGCAGACTAATGTATGTTTCTCAACAATTATAAAATACCATTAGAATTAGATGAAATATTTCCAAGGAATACAAAAAGTGAGCTTTTTCCAATTAGAATGCAAGCTTCACAAGAACAGGCACTATAAAATTGCATTAAAAAATTAATGAATGATGCTCATGAAGCCATTCATTCATTCATTTATTCATTCAAGCATTTGATCAACAAATATGCTCTGATGGCTATTTCGCACTAAGTGCTGTGGGCACACGAAGATAGATGAGAAACTGTCTCTGCCCCTCAGAAACATTTCAGCTGGATAGATATAATTAACAAAAGTGAATCTAATGAAAGGTTTTAATATTAACTTAAAATAGAATGCATTTGAAGGCAATGACTTTTTAAGTATCTAATAAGTAATACAGAAAATAAAGGCCGGGACAGTTGTGTGGAGGAAAGGATCTCTGAGATCTCACGTGGTTGGTGAAGTCTTCCTCATAGAGAAGAGGCTTACAAAGGAATTTCAAGGGTAGATAAACACCCAGTAAATATTGGATGCATAAATAAATAAGTCTTAGGAATTTACAGAGCTGTAAAGACAGCACACAGAAGGTAAAATTGCCAGCTTTCTGAACCCTGTCTCTAGATCCAATCAGGAAGTTCAAGGCAAACAAACATCCACGTGGTGGCAGAAGTCATCAGTTCTGTCCTCTGTCCACGTGTCTCCCACAGCTGACTGAGCCTTGAGTGTACAGATCACAGGTTAACCTGAACACAGTAGGGTCCAGAACAGAGGCAGGGAGAAGGAACAAAGGACTTTCTCTGAAAGCTCAGACCCTTTAACATGTAGGAAGATAACTGTTCACAGTAACCCTCAATGATTTCTGACAAAAGGTAGGAGTCAGTTATAACTTTCTACCAAAAGTGACCAGAAGAAGTATTCTTGGTGTTGTCCTGGAACTGCCACACCTTTTCTAACCATGGCTAATTCCCATTGCCCTGGTTTACTGCCCTTGCAATTTTAAAAGGCTGCTATGCTTGTACCATAGGAGGTTAACTATTTAATAACAGCTAATTTTCCCCATGTTGCTTAGAGAAGATAAAAATAAGCATATAATATCCAGTTTTTTTTTAATGAAAGTGATTTTAAACAAAGTATTTTCAAATATTTCATATTTGAATGTTCATATAACAATTACTATTAATATTTGCTAACGCATTTGTATACAAGTGATTTTTTTCAAGGTAAATAATGGAAATGTGTTTCCTAACACAGTAAATGAACACCTATAGTTTTTATGATACAGTTTCTTTTATAGGATAATAGTCAGCAATTTAAAAAAATACGGACATACATGTACTCTTTTTGGTTACCATTTGACATATTTACCAAATGTCAACCATGTGTTAAGTATGGAGACTCTACAGTGTTGTATAATTTAGATTCCCATCTTCAAGGATCAGAAAGTACAAAATACATGGGCAGGATAAAACAGTCTTTTGTAATTTTTCAGTATTTTTTCCTCTCTGATTGGATTGTCTTTTTTTGTAAATGCTTGTCTCTGTTTGCGTTCTTAGTAATTTATTAACACATGTAGCAATTTGAGTTACCTCTTGGCATATTTACCAAATACCTTGTGCTTCCATGGAAGTATTCAATAATAGATAATATAGATTCTCATCTTCAAGGAGCTAAAAATCTAATATAGGTAATAATATGCATTCAGATACCTATGCTACTGAGCAGAATGGGAATCCTTACCAGGAAAAAAAAAAAAAACAAACTGTGATCACTAAAAGTAAAATCCAGTTCTATTACTATTGCACTGACCTCTGCTCATCTCATGCACTTGTGCTCATCAGAGTTCACTAAGTTCTTTTGATGCTGAGAGTCAGAACTGACACATTGTCATTTCCCTCGGGTCATTGACTAAAGCAAGTCTCACAGCTAAACCAAAGTCATGAGAGACAGAAGTCCATACTACCCACAGTGGGAGGCTCTGAAAGTACATGGCAAAGGGTATAGGTACAGGGAGGGTAAAGAATTGGGCCAGTAATACAAGCACCACACCAGACTATGTTTAATTTTATATGATTGTGTGTCCTTATTCCGATGCTTTTCTGTACTTTGCCACACTGACTTCAAAATAGCTCTTATCCTCACAGTACTTCTGGATAACCATTGATCACACAGCACATTGGTCATGTGGTTGACTACTGTTCCAGATACTGCTGCACATTTTGCCAGGAAAAAGTATATTATGACCTCACGTGCATGATAATGATTTTGGACCTATGTCTCCTATATTTGACTAGAGGTAACTGGAAACATGTCTTCCAAGAGGCATTCATTTGTGATGACCTGAAGACCCTCACCTAAACCTCTGCACATAGTGAGCACTCTATAAATTCTATCTCTTAACTGACTGCTTTTCCCATTTCAGAAGATAGGTGACCAATATGTTTCCATGTGACCAGTATGTTTCCATGATTCTGCTTGTATGGAAGCACTAATATTCAAAACCTCACTAAGCTGCTCACCTGCCTAACTAGGCTGATTGAGGTTGTAGGGCCAGTCAAATTCAGACACAGTAAGATTTGAGACCTACCTTCCTAGCAATTCCAGACCATGTTGATTACTATTGGTACCCAAACCACCCTGAAATGGTAAGGGTCTAAAGGACTCATTAGTATCCTTTTCTGAATAAAATCCTTATCTAAAAGTCTTATAACAACTGCATTTTTAAAAGTAGTAAGAATTGATCTCAACATGTAAATTATTATAGATTTATTTTCATATATCAGAGACCAGCTATATTTTTGTGTGATGGAAATAAATATAAATTATATTTTAAAAATAGGTCTCTAATCCAAATAGAGTCATATTCACCAAATAGCAACCACTTTATTGCTTAATTGCAGGTTCTGGTTGTTGGCAATTAGTCCAGAATTACACCAGGACAAGTAATGCTTATGGGAATGTACTGATAATTCAGTATTTCTCAGTCAGTCAGTCAGTTCAGTCGCTTAGTTGTGTCCAACTCTTTGCAAGCTCATGAATCACAACACGCCAGGCCTCCCTGTCCATCACCAACTCCCGGAGTTCACCCAAACTCATGTCCATTTAGTCGGTGATGCCATCCAGCCATCTCATCCTCTGTCATTCCCTTCTCCTCTTGCCCCCAATCCCTCCCAGTATCAGGGTCTTTTCCAATGAGTCAACTCTTCGCATGAGGTGGCCAAAGTATTGGAGTTTCAATTTCAGCATCCGTCCTTTCAATGAACACCCAGGACTGATCTTGAGGATGGACTGGTTAGATCTCCTTGCAGTCCAAGGGACTCTCAAGAGTCTTCTCCAACACCACACTTCAAAAGCATCAATTCTTTGGTGCTCAGCTTTCTTCACAGTCCAACTCTCACATCCATACATGACCACTGGAAAAGCCATAGCCTTGACTAGACGGACCTTTGTTGGCAAAGTAATATCTCTGCTTTTCAATCCTTCCAAGAGGCAAGCGTCTTTTAATTTCATGGCTGCAGTCACCACCTGCAGTGATTTTTGGCAGTTGTGTTTACCAGCTAACAAAATGTGTTAATTTACTTGTAGAATAAGGTGCAATATATTTTGGCACTCAGTCACTTAAAAATATTTAAATATATTTTAAATATTTATTTATTTAAATATATATTTATTAAATATAAAAATATTTAATACCTACTGGAATATGACACGGTGGTAGATAGTGTAGGTGAAACAGTGGTAGACGACACATGATACCAATTCCCAAATGGCTAAAAAACAATGCAGAAAGCACTAAATGTCCTAAGAAATGAACAGAGGTGCTAAGGAAATCTATACAAGGAAAAATAAGAATCTCTCCGTCAGTGTCCTATTTAGAACTTTTAATGAAGCATGATAAGGTAAGCATATGGCATCTGTGTTGAGTGGAGTATTGAGTGGATTTTAAAATTTACGGAGAGAAAAGGTAACATAATGAAATTCCATTCAAGTCCTCAAAACCTAACCAATAAATTATAATCATACTTTACACTTCTACTCCTTCCTCCAAAGTTACTTTTCCTACCACCCTTTCTCAATTTTTTGCTTCTGTAAAATGAGCTGATCTTCTAATATACCATGCCCTACTCAAAATCAATTACAGCCCTGTATAGTGCTTGAAAGACATGATTAATTGAAGTGATTTGGAGAAGAATAAAAGCAGTGATAGAAAATGGAATCAGGAGTAAAGTTTCCAGAAAATGGAAACTGGGGGTTTGTTCACTTAAAAAAGTCTGTAGGGGAACTTTACTTTTAGTGTGAATTTGAGGCTATGAATAGTGAACATCTAGCTATTTGCTGGTTAGGGCAGGACAAAAAGAAACATAGTCTAGCTAGACACATAAGTAAGCATCTATCCACATGTGTTCCTGCCTCTACAGCCTACTCTTCCTGTGTACAGCCCAGGTTTCCATGCATCGTCACTAGCCAGGGACACCTGCCCATATTCTGCATCAGCATATTCAGGTTCCAGCCATAAGAGCATCCAGGGGGAGAAGATGCTCTCTCAAGAGTATCTGGTCCCATTTCACTTGTGACAGTCTCTACAAGATGTCTAGGCTCCAGAGTTAGAGTTATGACCTTGGATTGAAACTAATTCATCACAGTACCCTAATCTAGGGCCATGTTTTGTCTGTTGCTCCAAACCAGTACAAAATACTATTGTGCCTATGTACTTTTTCAACATAAAACCCCTTTACAAACCCTTTAGTTAATTGCCCTAAAAGTAGTTCTTCATCCTCCTTTTCCTTGGGATAAGAAAGCAATTATATCTGTTTAGTGAGTTTATTAATATGCAAAGTAATTTTTCTGCACCACAAAGGGTGCTAGGATTCATTACATTTGAAGTATCATTATAATCTGATAGAAATGTTTCACAATAAGCAAATATTCTAGGAGTTGGGGTGTAAGTACAGATGTACCTTTCAAAGAAACAGTTCTAAATACCACTGCATAAGATCCAGTAATTCTTGGTACAAAACTTAATAACAGATCTAAGAACACCTGTTATTTTTTTCATTTGTATGCCACTAAGTCAAGGCTATGGTTTTTCCAGTAGTCATGTATGAATGTGAGAGTTGGACTGTGAAGAAGGCTGAGCTGTGGTGTTGGAGAAGACTCTTGAGAGTCCCTTGGACTGCAAGGAGATCCAACTAGTCCATTCTAAAGGAGATCAGCCCTGGGATTTCTTTGGAAGGANACTGAAGCTCAGCAGCCTTTGACTCAGGGCTTATAAACTATATTTATGCATTCTCAAATCTATCCAAACAGCATACATAGATTGATCTTACAGTACTGCTATTGAAACTCTCAACAAACATAATTTGGTAGGTAGCTGGTTTGATGGAGAAGGCAATGGCAACCCACTCCAGTACTCTTGCCTGGAAAATCCCATGGACGGAGGAGCCTGGTAGGCTGCAGTCCATGGGGTCGCTAAGAGTCGTACACGACTGAGCGACTTCACTTTCACTTTTCACTTGCATGCATTGGAGAAGGAAATGGCAACCTACTCCAGTGTTCTTGTCTGGAGATTCCCAAGGACAGCAGAGCCTGGTGGGCTGCCATCCTTGGGGTCGCACAGAGTCAGACACGACTGAAGTGACTTCGTAGCAGCAGCAGCAGCAGCAGCAGCTGGTTTGAACCATGGATTGGCAGCTTTTGGTAATAGAAGTAGATGAAAGAACCAGGTCCATCAGATCATGCAGGTCCTGTGAGAAAGTATCTCTAGATAAAAGTTTATTGCCAATAGTGAGAATTCTAAAGAAGCCTCTGAAAGGCAATGTTGCTTCAGGAAGTGTGTGTTCATTATAGATTGTCTTTCCTGACTTAAAAAAAAAAAAAATCACAATTCTCTTTCTGGATGCCTGATTTGGAGAGCACTCCTTGCCTGAAATTTACCATGAGCACTAAGGATACCTCAAACAAACTTTGTAGGCATATCTAACACAAACACAAATTCAGGCAATTTATTTCCTTGAGGTTAATTACTGATAAATACAGTATGTATGTATACAGTATGTGCCTACTCAGTTGTGTCCAACTCTTTGCAACCCCATGGACTGTATCCTAACCACCAGGCTCCTCTCTCCATAGATTTTCTCAGGCAAGAATACTGGAGTAGGTGCCATTTCCTATTCCAGGGGTTCTTCCTGACTCAGGGATTGAATTCTGTGTCTCCTGCACTGACAGGTGGATTCTTTACCACTGTGCCATCTGGGAAGCCTAATGATTAATGGTAGTCAACTAATGGTTAATGATACTTTTTTTCTTTCCAAAGAGTTCGTGTTCAATCTGACTTTTCCTTCCCCCCAATTTTCCCAACATTACTTTGCCAAAAAAGGTCCATCTAGTCAAGGCTATGGTTTTTCCAGTGGTCATGTATGGATGTGAGAGTTGCACTATAAAGAAAGCTGAGCGCCAAAGAATTGATGCTTTTGAACTGTGGTGTTGGAGAAGACTCTTGAGAATCCCTTGGATTGCAAGGAGATCCAACCAGTCCATCCTAAAGGAGATCAGTCTTGGATATTCATTGGAAGGACTGATGTTGAAGCTGAAACTCCAATATTTTGGCCACCTCATGAGGAGAGCTGACTCATTTGAAAAGACCCTGATGCTGAAAAAGATTTGGGGCAGGAGGAGAAGGGGAAGACAGAGGATAAGATGGTTGGATGGCATCACCAACTCAATGGACACGGGTTTGGGTGGACTCCGGGAGTTGGTGATGGACAGGGAGGCCTGGCGTGCTGCGGTTCATGGGGTCGCAAAGAGTCAGACACAACTGAGTGACTGAACTGAACTGAACTGAATTTTCCCAAAAAGAGAATATAAAATACATAGATGAGCATAACCATTCCCAAAAGCAAAGTGGACAGTTTGTAAACATTCTCAAGAAATTTAGCACAGAATCACTTTAATTTCTTGACTCACTGATATATTAGCTTTTTTAAAAATTAACATGAATTATGTGACCATTGTTTTATATAGATGAGACTTCATCAGTTTTATCATCATCTTTTGGACAACAATTTTATTAAGATATAACTCATAGCATACAATTCACCTATTAAAAGTGTATAATTTCATGTTTTTAATACAGTTGGTCCTTCAACAATGTAGGGATTAGTGTGACAAGTCCCCACCCAACTAAAAATTTGAGTATAAATTTATTATTGGTCCTTTTAATCTCTGGCTCTGTATCCACAGAGTCAACCAACCACATGTCATAGAGTACTGATTGAAAAAAATCTGTGTATAAGCTACCCCATGCAATTCAAACCCACACTATACAAGAGCCAACTGAATATGTGTCCACAGGTGTGCACCCATCACCACAATCAATTTTAGAACATCTTTAGCACTCATAAAAGAAACCCTGTGCCTCTAGCTATCACCCCCCTACACATACCTCCTAAGCAAACACTATTCACTCCTAAGCCTAAACACTCCTAAACACTCCTAAGCCCTAAGCAAACACTATTCTTTCTGTCTCTATATACTTGCCTGAAAAGTGAAAGTAAAACTCGCTCAGTTATGTCCGACTCTTTGCAACCCCATAGACCATTTCTTCCCTGGAATTCTCCAGGCCAGAACACTGAAGTGGGTAGACTTTCCCCTTCTGCAGGAGATCTTCTCACCCCAGGGATAGAATCCAGATCTCTCACATTGCAGGCATATTATTTGACCAGCCATTGAAACGGGACTTATTTCTAACTTATTGTCTCATTACTGATTCAACAAGCTCAATATGACTTCAATTTTTAAAAAGGTATTTCACTAAAAATATTTTTTACTAAGACATATTTTAAGTGGCTTCTGTTTGCCTATAAAGTTGTTTTGGAATATAGAGACCTGCCATGATTACTAACAAACGTTTAAGCTTGCAGAGAAAGACAATCTCTCTGTCTGCCATTGCACTGGGTGCCAGGAGCCATATTTCTTTATTACACAGAGAAGACTTTGGGCAATGTGGGCACAATGATTGGTATCCACTTTGAAGATTTCTTAAAAGCAACTGCTAAAACATGTCTCACTTGGACTATTACTGTGGACTGCTAATTCATCTTTCTAGCTTCCCACATTGCCTCATCTCAATTTACTCTCTCCCACAAACAGCCTGAGTGATATATTTAAAACTTGTCACTCCTCTGGTCAAAGTCCTCCAATAGTTTCCTGTCTCACTAAAAAAAAAAAATCCAAAGTTCCCTGTATAATATTTTCCCTAGTTCTATAACCTTATCTCTTGCAATCACTCTCTCACTGAACTCTCCTAATGTACTCCAGCCATTCTGACTTACTGCTGTTTTTAAAAACACCAAGTATATGCCTACCATGGGCCATTAGGGCTAATTGGCTCCTCTGTTTAATACAATTTTCCCTCAAATATTTTGATGGCCCATATTGTTACTTTATTCAAATCTCTGGTCAAAAATCTCCAAATTTCTGATCATACATAAAATATCACCCTTCCCTTCCATTCACTTTCTATTCCCTTATTCTGTCTTCTTAACACTTATCACCACCATCTGACCTTTGTTCTCCCTTTCCCTGCCCACATGTAAGTTCCCTGATAGCAAGAAACTTGTTTGTTCACTGCTGAATCCCTAGTGCTTAAGTTGTACTGGAATAATAGTAGGTAATTAACAAATGTCTGTTGAATGAAAGGATGAGTGAATGAATGGATGATTAGTTGGACAAATGGGTAAATGAATGAAAGAGAAGAAATATTGATCCTCTTCCCTTCAGATAAAATACCTCCAAAACAGAAGTGTGGATTTTCTATAGGCTCTTTTATTTTTTCTGAGTACAATTCAAAATGATTAACTGTTTTTAGGGCTTCAAATTAGCTTTCAGCCCTAAAATTATTCCTGATATGGTGTAATATGAGTTGTTAGGTAAAAAAGAATGCTTGATTTGATTTCAACCTGAAGAAAACTTTGAAAGATTTAAAAGACAAGAGAGGTTTCTAATCCAGACAAGCTAACTGCAAGCCTGGTTTTAGAGCTGGCATTTTATAGTCACTGGATGAAATATTAGAAGCAATGAGGAAGCTTGATCACCAATGTTCCATAGTGGGGTCTTGTTAGACATTTTTCATTTCTTCTTCTTCCATTATTGCATGTTTCACTAAAAAAATTGGAAAATTATAGCCACTTTTCACTTTATTCAAACTGAATTTTTGTGTACTTTAACATTAAATAAACTGGATTCATGATTCATGCTGCTGCTGCTGGTAAGTTGCTGCAGTCATGTCCAACTCTGCGACTCCATAGACGGCAGCCCACCAGTCTCCTCTGTCCATGGGATTTTCTAGGCAAGATTACTGGACTGGGTTTCCATTTCCTTCCCCATTCATGATTTATAGCTGCATCATATTTTAGATACATTTTATTTTCTTTGAAATCAGTATCTGTGGGTTTTGAGTACATCTAAACAATGCCAGGTAGCATTAATGGAGAAGAACTCATCTTCCAAGGCAGGAGATGTAAGACATGCGGATTCAGTCCCTGGGTTGGGGAGATACCTGGAGAAGGAAATGGCAACTCAGTCCAGTATTCTTGCCTGGGAAATTCAATGGACAGAGGAACCTGGCAGGCTACAGTTGATAGAGCTGCAAAGAGTCAGACATAACTGAAGTGACTTGTCATGCAAACAATCTAGGGAATATGTACTTATTGCCTGATTACAAAAAAAAAGTGATCATATTTTTATTCTTATATGAAGACTCACAGCTATAAGAAAGGTACAAAATACACCATTCATGAAAGTTTATTAAAATGTGTGAATTATACACTTTCTGTGTTACTGAGTTAAAATTTGAATGTTTTATAAGCAATTCTTTGCTATAAACTTTGGCACATTTGGATAATCTAAAAGTTTTAAAGTGAAAATGTAGCATGTCTATTTTAACTGCAAACTTTTCAATTCCATTGGAAAAAAAAACTAAAACATGAAATTTCATTTTAAATATCAACAAGAAAAAAAGGCACCCAGCTGAAACCCAAGATCAAAGAGCAGTGAGCTGCAGAAGAAGTTATTAAGGCAAAACCCAGGAGAAAGAGCCAGGTTAGGAGAGAAGCTGAGGTCCAAATGAGACCAAAGGGTCAAAAACAGAGAAGAAAATATCTTTGATTCAGGCGTGCATCCATGCATGCCAAGTTGTTTCAGTCTGACTCTGTTCGACCCTATGGACTGTAGCCCTCCAGGCTCCTCTGTCCATGACATTCTCCAGGCAGAAATAATGGAGTGGGTTGCCATGCCCTCCTCCAGGGGATCTTCCCAACCCAAGGATCAAAACCACATCTCTTACATCTAATTTGCATTGGTAGGCAGGTTCTTTACCACTAGGGCCGCCTGGGGAGGCCTTGAATAAGGCATCAGAAGCTCCAATGGCTGAAGATTGATAGAAAAATTTCATTGTTCAGAAATGAGTTGCCCAAGTGGAAGAGAAGGCCACTGTCTCCCTTTGATACTGCAGTACTGGTCATAAACAGTGGCCCTGAAGTGGCAGGAGAGGTGAGATTTGGCACTAGTGTCACGCTCCCTGTGCTTTTGCTTTACCTGCCCTTCCAGGCAATTAGCATTCCCTGAAGAGACACCAGGGCCTGGAACTTGTAGGCAAGCAACACATTTCATGGAATAGTAAGTATAAAATATTCACCCAGTGAACCCTTTATAAATAAGCAAGGGTAACCCAGTGGATCTTTTCACTTGAGAACAAAATCAGTTCAGTTCAGTCACTCAGTCGTGTCCAACTCTTTGTGACCCCATGGACTGCAGCAGGCCAGGCCTCCCTGTCCATCACCAACTCCCAGAGTTTGCTCAAACTCATGTCCATCGAGTCAATGATGCCATCCAACCATCTCATCCTCTGTAAGTCTCTTAAATATTTCTCTTACAAAATCACTTTGAGCTGAAAGAAAAGACAAAGTTTCCATGGGAAGAATATTTGGGGAAAGTTTTAAGCACCACAAAACAGTGTGTGTGTGTGTGTGTGTGTGTGTGTGTGTGTGTGTGTGTGTGTGTNGTATTTTCATTTTAATAATATTGTCTTCTAATCAGTGATTACAGGATACCTTTCCTTTGTATATGAAACATGTATTCTGCAACCTTAATGAATTTATTTATTAGCTCTAATTTTTTTTGTGTGAATTCCTTAGGATGGTCCATGTATACAGTCATGTTATCTGCAAACACAATTTTTCTTCTTTTTTTTTTCAGATTAGGATGCGATTTATTTCATTCTTTTGCCTGATCACCCTAAGTAGAACCTCCAGAACAATGTTGAATAGAGTGGTAAAAGGGGACATTCTTGTCTTAGTCCTGATTTTAGGGGGAAAATATTCAATCTTTCACCATTGAATATATTCTTAACAGTGAGTTTTTCATAGTGCTTATCAGATTGGGGAAATTCCTTCTACTCCTAGTTTATTGAGTGTTTTATCATGAAAAAGCATTACAATTTTGTAAAATTCTTTTTCTGTGTCTATTGTGATGTTTGTATGACTTTTGTCCTTTAATCTGTTGATGTGATATATTACATCAATTGATTTGAATGTCATTTTTTAATAGAAAGTTTAGGGGGAAGTAAAATTTATTATATACATATCTCGATCAGAGTAGAAAAATGTTTCCCACATGGATATAAAATTATAATGAAATGAGAATACATTGTGAAAATGACACACATTTGTCTAATTCTAAAGTCAATGACCTTAATTCTTTGATGAAGTGCTAGTGACAGTTAACAATGAACACTTTATTTTTGAGTATATTGAATTTTTTTTTTTAGTGACATGGTTGGAATTCATAGATAGGATTAAGTGTATGAATGGTATGTCTGGATTTTAGCAACACATAGTGTCATAGTAATATAGAATATAGAAATATACATCAGAAGTCTGGGCTTTCATGAGTTTTGTTAGCAATACAACTGGCCACATTGAAAGAGTTTCTATAAAATGAACATGTCTTGAAGCATTCACTAAGATTTTATCTCCAATCCAAATATTTCCAATTTTTTAACAATGACTTAGGTTACTCTAATACTATATATCTTTCTTTCATTTTGATAGTTTGTGACAATGCCTTAGAGTACAATGGAATATTATTCCACAATAAGAAACCTCTAAATCCTGCTATTAGCAACAACATGAGTCTAACTGGAGGATATATGCTAAGTGAAATTTTCCAGATAAAAAAATACAAGAACTATATCACTTATATCTGGAATCTAAAAAAACCCAAAGAAACAGAAAGTAGAAAGGTGATCACCAGGGGCTGGGAAGTGGGGGATCCTAAGGGGATGCTGGACAAAATTCTTCACTAATGCAATGAAGAAGTTCTGGTGATCTAATGTACAATGTGGTGACTCTACTTAATAATACCGCCTTATATATTTGAAACTTGCTAAGAGAATAGATTTTGAGTTTCTCATCACCAAAAAAAAGGGGAGGAGGAGTTAGCCAGATGTGAATTAACTTGATATGGTAACTCTTTCACAAAGTGTATGTATATGAAATTATAATGTTGCAACTTTAAATACATACAATTTTACTGATAAATCATACTTCAATACAACTGGAGAAAAAAGAAGTATACACTCAAGAATTAATTAGTATAAATAGCTTTTATAAGTAACTTCATCACTGATTAAATGAGGTTTAGAATATGAGGCTACTGAGCCATTACTGCCCTTGGTGAACACAGTGTCAGAATAGAGTAGGACTGGGAGCCTCACATCTTAAAAGAAGCACTGCATGCATACTGAACTGCAAGATTCAGATCACCACTTCATGGGTCTCTCTGTTGCCTGACCCCATAGAGGGCTGGCTAGTCCTGAAGTCAAAATAGTGCCCAATATGCCTGGAATGAGCCATTCATACAAGAAACTATTGGTGTCTCAGAAGGACGGAGAGAACTGCCTCAGGTTCACAAAAATAGGGTATGTGATGCTTTTATTCATTTGCTAATAAGTGTAGTTTGTTAGAAAAAAATAATAAAATTTAAAGAAATTGTATGTTCTCATTTTTTAATCATTTCTTTGGACTTTCATTTTCACCTATGTATTATTGGTTCTTTGGGTCTAACATGGCTGCAATAATCATATCCTTTGCTCTGCAAATCCAATTGTGTATATTTTGGACAGATTCCTGTAGTGACTCTATTGATGATAGCCAAATAGCTCATCACTAAAAAATTCTTATTCATTTAAATCTTAGTTTATTACCTTATTCTGTAGAAAATTATTTAATGATAGTCACAAAACTAGTTGTGTGGGGATAGTAAAATCTCTCAAACTTATTTCTATGTTACTTTTACTGTGATATCGTATTGTTCAAACTTGAACTCTCAGATTTTTCTAGTTTATTCAAATGCCCCAAAGGTACTTTGAATAAAACTTCTCTATTATTGACCTCATTTTCTTTTCATAAGATGTAGTTAGAATAGTTTCACCTGTAATTACTAATGCCATCGATATCTATCTATTTGCTGAAGCCAGATCTGGTAATAAATTGTAATATTATCAGCCCTTCACTCAAGACCACTTAGATCAATAAGCCTCGTAATTTTTCCTTCTAAATATACATAAATTCACTCTTCTCTGCCATCTTTCCTGGTACAGACATTATTATTTCACATACACAAATTTATTATTTGTATATACAAATAAGTATATATATATATANGGAAGAAAAGTTATGACCAACCTAGAGAGCATATCCAAAAGCAGAGACATTATTTTGCCAACAAAGGTCCGTCTAATCAAGGTTATGGTTTTTCCTGTGGTCATGTATGGATGTGAAAGTTGGACTGTGAAGAAGGCTGAGCGCCGAAGAATTGATGCTTTTGAAGTGTGGTGTTGGAGAAGACTCTTGAGAGTCCCTTGGACTATAAGGAGATCCAACCAGTCCATTCTGAAGGAGATCAGCCCTGGGATTTCTTTGGAAGGAATGATGCTAAAGCTGAAACTCCAGTACTTTGGCCACCTCATGTGAAGGGTTGACTCATTGGAAAAGACTCTGATGCTGGGAGGGATTGGGAGCAGGAGGAGAAGGGGATGACAGAGGATGAGATGGCTGGATGGCATCATGGACTCGATGGACGTGAGTTTGAGTGAACTCCAGGAGTTGATGGATAGGGAGGCCTGGCGTGCTTCAATTCATGAGGTCACAAAGAATCGAACACGATTGAGCAACTGAACTGAACTGAACTGAAGGATAAGGATGCAATCCACCGAGCATTTGAATTGAAAATGAAATGCAATTTAGACTTTGCATGTCTTCAAGTTCTTTTTTGGTCTTAAATTTACCTTAATAGCAATAAAAACTGCTATGGTACATAGTGATGTATATTCCTGACTTGGGAAATAATTCATTTAAATATTGGGTGGTAGTTTTTTCCTTCTTTAGCCATAGATTGTTCAGTGAGTCTAAGTTCATTGGAAATAGCATGGCTATGCTTGCCAGTATCAACAATTCTAGTCAATGTGGTTTGCAAAAAAAATTCTAAAACTACCCAGATGTTACCTCTGAATCTTAGAACCAAAAAATTATGTGTTTATCATACCAAGGTTTTTCCTTACTTCATACTGATTTGTAAACAGAAGTCTTAAAAAGGCTTTATTGCGTGTATGTGAGAAAGATTTTTAAGTATCCTTTTTGTTAGAAAAACTTTGAAGGTAGTTTTATTTGCTCATTTTTAGTGGCAAATCTTACTCTAAAAATTTTTTAACTTTTATATTTTGGGCTTTTATCTCTGAGGGGCAGCAAGTAAAATGGTTAAAAGCAAAGATCTTAAAAATTACACAAACTATGTTAAAACAGATCTCCAATGCCTATGTGGATCAGTCTTCCCTATCTATGAAGTGGGAAAAATATAAACTATTGGGAAGATTAATTAATTTATATATGTGACATTTTTAGAACAATATTTATACATAGTAGGTATTGTTTTCTTCTAAGTCCCAGAGATACCCAACTATGCAAATTATTCCTTCTCCTTTAGCTGTGTATTTCACTGACAGCTCACTGACAATATGGCCTCAGCATTTGAAATTATTAAAGCTTAGTGCCTTACTCTGACAGCTATTTTATGGATGAAGGCAAGTCTTATTTCTGGGAAACTTTGGTTTGAACACTGTTACTGCACATATGTTATTTAGGATGGGACTGAACACAGACTGCCTTTACAGCAGGTGTGAAAACCTTCAGCAAGCAGGTTAATTATGCACCTAGTCATCTAACTAAAAGGGCAGCTAGTATTACCATTCATATCTTAAGCTGTGAATATACAAGAGGGCACTTGCAGTCTTTCAGAACACTAGGCTATAAACACATATGCTGTGGCTATCCCCTCTCTACCCATAATAATATTTCTCCACATCCCTCTGACCTTTCAATAAGTGTCTATGTGTGTCTCTAAATCATTGGTATATATGAGGTGTGTGTGTTGCTCAGTTGTATCTGACTCTTTGTAACCCCATGGACTATATAGTCCATGGAATTCTCTAGGCCAGAATACTGGAGTGGGTAACCTTTCCCTTCTCCAGGGGATCTTCCCAACCCAAGGGTCAAACCCAGATCTCCTGCATTGCAGGTGGATTCTTTATCAGCTGAGCCACAAGAAAGCCTGTTGTTAGTGTATCTGTGTGTTATGTATGGCTGCATAATTCCCTTTAAGTACATCTCTTACTATTATTTATCCTACTGTCTTTGTTGGCCATTCTCTTTGTATGGCTCATACCACATCTAAGTGCAAAACACTTTCTTTAATCTCTTTACATCATCGAATGTCTATCACTTAAATTTCTAGAGTGTTGGAGTTAGAATGGAGTATTAATTTATTTTACAGTTGACACAATTCATTAATATAGAACCATAGTTTATCTTTGTTTGCTTACTGAATTACTCAACAAACATTTAACTATCTACTGTATTCTAGGAACTAAAGTTTGTTGTTATTCTCATTTTTAAAGGATGAATGGAATACTACGCATTTCTACTGAGTGAATCATAGCTAGTAATTTAAATGTCTTTAAACCTATTGAGGGCTTCCCTGGTGGCCCAGTGGTAAAGAATCTGCCTGAAATGGAGGAGAGACAGGTTTGGTCCCTGGGTCAGGAAGATCCCCTGGAGAAGGAAATGGCAACACAATTCTAGTATTTCTTACCTGGGAAATCCCACGAACAGAGGAGCCTGGTAGGCCACAGCCCCTGGGGTCACAACAGTTGGAAACAATTTAGCGACTATTGACCTAGTCCTTGGTCAGCTTGTCATAGAAAACGTAAAGGATCTCTTCCCTTGCTCTAAACACAAAGTAAGAAATTACCAGTGAAAGAATATAGGATTAGATATATATTTATGAAAAGATTAAGCTGCTGCTGCTGCTAAGTCGCTTCAGTGGTGTCCGACTCTGTGTGACCCCATAGACGGCAGACCACCAGGCGCCCGCATCCCTGGATTCTCCAGGCAAGAACACTGGAGTGGGTTGCCATTTCCTTCTCCAATGCATGAAAGTGAAAAGTGAAAGAGAAGTCGCTTAGTCGTGTCCGACTCTTCACGACCCCATGGACTGCAGCCTACCAGGCTCCTCCGCTTATGGGATTCTCCAGGCAAGAGTACTGGAGTGGGGTGCCATTGCCTTCTCCAATTACTAGATATATGGCATTAAATGTCTCTATGTTAGTGTAAATAACCCATTAATCTTAATATCAAAAAATTTTTTTCTTTAGATCAATTGAAGAATTAGAACAGCCCATTCTTTTGGCAGGGTTATTTACACAAGATGCTTGTGCAGTCTGGCTCACAGTCTTTTGACTTCTCTCACACAGAGAGCAGATTGCCCATGCAGGGGCCTTCTGTGACTATAAGGACAATGGTCTCTGAGTTTGGACCCAACTAGTTGCATGTACTTCTGTGTCTTTGAAATCTCAATACTGAGCATCTAGGTGCAGACATTTTAAGGGTGCTAATAGAATAAACAGCTGTTATCAGGCAGTGAGTCTAAATAGGTTTAAAGGAGATAGATAAGAAGCAGAGCAAACTAAGGAGTAAATGAAGAAGAACATGGCTGCTGTGTGGGCTTCCTGCTCCTCGATGGCATCTCTTTGATATGAGATTTTCAAAGCAGGTGCTATTTTTATTGCAATCACATTGTCACACTCCATTATGAGGAAGCAATTAAGCCCATAATAAGTTAAGAGGTGATGTTTTGTATTTTTTTTTAATCTCACACAACCGTTGATTTGTTAGCTTTTGAAAACAGATAGGAATTTTTCAATTACACCCTGCAAAATACCTTTTTTTCATTCTGAGTGTTTGAAAAGCAAATGTATCTTGGATCCAGTGCTTTTGTGTTTACAAATCTGTATATGATTTAGTAAGCTTTAAAGAGATAGCAAATGCATAGTAAGGAAATCAGATTTACATAATTTTCTGCTTGCTTACAGAACACAGCAGTTGAGATTATCTTTTACATTTGGCAAGACTGTTTTAATATGGTAAGATAAAATACCACCTACAGTACACTTGATCTTGCTAGTTTGACTTCTTAAAATAAATTATGGGCCGATTTGTCATAGTGACTTTTAACATAAATTGCTATTATAATCTAAAGAAGCAATTCTAAAGGAAGCTGTGTTTTCACCTCATCTACATAAAAAGATTTAGGTTATTTCTACATTTATTCTTTCCTCTGTGCAACTTATTTGCTGGAACTTTACATGGCAAGAACAATAAAATCTACCCTTTCTTCATTCTATATATTCTTCTATTCATGCATGATATGTAGCAAATAGCAGTTTAAATGGAGAGATGGTACAAATAAAAAAGTATGTTGACTTTACTTTTAGTATGTAAAAAAATGTTTGTTTGTGTTTATGAGAATGTATATGTGTGCCTTTTACCCCACAGTAAACACAATTAGGTTGCAGCCTTGCAGAGATAAGATGAACCCAGGACTCCATTCTTTATCTTCTATACATTTATTCAGTTACTTATTTACTTACTTATTCTTGCAGCATCAGTAGCTACTGTAAATAGTGACTGCTATAGTTCAAACATCTTTGCTATAGCAGTATGACTGCTAGAAAAAGAGGAGGTCCCATTAAGCCAAAGAACTCTAGAGACAGACTCGTGAAATCATGAGCCTCTGGGGAATATTTGATGTCTTTTGTCCTGATTTTTATTTTATGTTTTGTGAGCATTATGCTTGACTAAGCTGTCACTGTCTCTAAATTCTATTTGTCCAAATTTGCCATGGTATCTGTTTTCTGTATCATCTGTATTCATTATTTGACCACAAAGGAGTTAGAAAATGAGCATGGTTATGTGTTTGCTAGGATTAGTTATTCACTGATAAGTGTTCAGATTAAGGCATTTTATATTTTAAGAGTATGGGGGAGTGCACCCAGGGCTTCTGGTCAAGATTTCTTGCTGCACTCTGGATAGAGATTGCATATATGTGCATATTATCTCATTCAGGGCTCAGCATGGAATTGGAGTAATCTTGGATTTATAAGTGGCTCATGATTATTTCCTTTCAACTCAATGGAATAGTACTGACCCCTGGAGTCTCTGATTGGAGGCTTTGTTTTTAGTGTTTGCAAAGGTGAGGAAAGCTTTGTAGGAAACATGAACAGACATCGGATTATAGAATGTTTCTTATAGAATGTCACCTAAACAAAAACTTGAATTAAAGATAGACAAATAGGTCCAAAGAGAGATTTATTGGAAATTGTAAGAGAAATTCTTCCCTGCCAAAATTTCCATGCTTTTTGTGCACCCTGCTCCAGGAAGAATTCAAAACAATCCATGTTACTGTGAAACAATCTTCTTTGAACCAAGAACACTCATTATATGTGCCACTTATTTAATGCTGAGTCATTTCACCTTGATATGTCTTTTGGTTTTTCAGTTTTTGACTCTTTAACCCTTGCATTGCTTTCAGTAGTTTACGTGATATGTCACAGTATGTAAGGAGATCAGTGATTGCTTTCTTTTTCTCTTGCTATGCGACAATCGTCATGTATATTGTTGTTGTTCAGTCACTAAGTCACGTCCAACTCTGCAGCCCCATGGACTGCAGCAGGCCAGGCTGCAGTCCTTCACCCTCTCCCAGAGTTTGCTGCTTCACTCTTTTCCAGAGTTTGCTCAAACTCATGTCCATTGAGTTGATGATGCCATCCAACAATTTCACCCTCTGCTGCCCCTTCTCCAACTGCCTTCAATCTTTTCCAGCATCACAGTCTTTTCCAGTGAATCGGCTCTTCCGGTCAGGTAGCCAAAGTATTGGAGCTTCAGGTTCACCATCAGTCCTTCCAGTGAATATTCAGAGTTGATTTCCTTTAGGATTGACTGGTTTGATCTCCTTGCTGTTCAAAGGACATTCAAGAGTATTCTCCAGCGCCACAGTTCGAAAGCATCAGTTCTTCAGCGCTCAGCTTCTTTATGGTCCAACTCTCACAACCATACATGACTACTAGAAAAACCATAGCTTTGATTAGATGGACCTTTGTTGACAAAGTGATATCTCTGCTATTTATTATGCTGTCTAGGTTTGTCATAGGTTTCTTTCAAGAAAGCAAGTCTTTTAATTTTGTGGCTGCAGTTACCATCTGCAGTGATTTTAGAGTCCAACAACATAAAATCTGCCACTGTTTCCACTTTTTTCCCATCTCCATGTATACAGTGGTTTTAAAAAAAGCAACATAAATGTATTAGCTCACAGTTGTGTTCTGTACTTCTATACTATAATATGGCTCAACTGAGTTCCTTATGTATAATCTCAACAAGCTGAAAACAGGGTGTCTATAAGGCTCCAGGGAAGAATCCACTTTCAGGTTTATTCAGGTTGTTGTCAGAATCCAGTTCCTTGTGACTTTAGGCCTGAGTTCTTATTTCCTTGTTGGCTGTTGGAAAAAGGCTACTTTCTGCTTCTAAAGATCATTTGTATTTCTTATCACATGGGCTCCTCCATCCTCAAGCCAGCAACAGCAAGTCAAAACCCCCTCAGGATTTTAGTCTCTGACTTCCTTTCTGCTGCATGAGACAAGATTAAGCCCACTCAGATCATCTGTGACCTACTTGGGTCAACCAACTTGGGACTTTAATTACATCTGCAAAATCCTTTCACAGAAGTATCAAGATTAGTGTTTGACTGATCACCCAGAGGATGGAAATCTTGGAAGATGGGGGTGGGGGGTACCTGTGACACCCAGGCAGTTCTGTGCAGAGTGGATACTAAACAAATATTTCCCAAGTGAATCATATATATGCATGAACAAATGATAAAAGACCCTTTTAGAAGTCAGATCTCTTACCACATCAATTACTAATAGATAAAACTGAGCCTCCAAGTGAAAAGAATTTTATTTTACCTGAATAAATTACTTTAGGGTCATTACAATTCAGCTTATGGCCAGAATTGAGTTGGTTGGTCACCTGAAGACTTATCATTCTTTGTTTCAGTTCAATTAAGATCAGTCGCTCAGTGGTGTCTGATTCTTTGTTTAACAAATGACAACCTATTTAAGAGGGATTTCTTTCCTTTAAAGACTCAATTATCAACAGTCTGAGAATTATGCCCTGGAGCAAAATTCCTTTTATAAACTGATTTATATATGACAAGAAGTTATCTTCTCTAACACTCACAATGACCCATGGATATTAATAACCCCATCCTACAGACAGCAAATTGAAGTTCACAGTATTTCAGTATTTTGTTGAAGGTCTTAATTGTTTATACTAAAAATTTTGTAAAAGCAATTTACTTTGCAAAAGAAAAGGAAGGGTCATAATTATGTAGTAAGAAAAGTAAGTGAAGTGAAAAAATATTTTTAAAAAATTAATACCCTGGGCAGTCTTTTACATGCCTGGCTCAAATGTTTGATAATTATAATGTGATTGTTCATCTGGTCTGTAATTAGCACTGGAAATACATCACCTCAAGAATTAAAATAGTTAGTTACCTATGTCAAATAGAAGGGTCTAGTTTTTCCAGCATCATGTATAACCAGCTGGAAAAGGACCAATGATCTCTACCTACCAGTGAAGTGGTGGAAAGGTAATACCTTCAAATGAACATCATGCAATTAAACATGTCTCTAATTAGCACTTAAATAGTGATATTCAACTTTTTCTTCTAGTGTTTAGTCATTTTCCCTTATTTTAAAATATCTTTTTGAATATATTTCTAAATGATTCAGGGACCTAGAGATCAAACCACATTTACAGACTCAAGAATTCTGTAACTTAAAAATGAAATACAATTCAACAATGTAAAATGCATTTAAGGATGGATATTCAAAGGATAATTGGAATTGATAGATTCCTATAATTTAGTGAACATATCTAGGAATAGAAAAGGACTCAAAATTTCCAATAAGAAGAGATGTATTTCAGAACTCCAGATGGGGTATGTTTGTCTTTATGCTGATGTTTTCAATCATGGGGTCTCCCTAGATGGATGACTCCCTCCCCCAAAATTATTTAAGCTTCAGTGTCTTTTCCAATGCTATCTTGCATCTTCCCAATCACTCCCTTTCATATACAAAACCCTTTTCATAGTAGGTCCATGTTATATTTCATTTCATTGTCAGAAAACAACAGAGTAAAACTTCCTGTGGGTTTTTTTTCCTAGAGCTGCTAAACTCAGATCTAGTCTGAGATGGTTTTCATATTCCTTTAAGTGACTTTGAGCTTCACCTGGAGCCCTGTCTTTAGCATCAGACATGAGATTTCACAGGAACTGTCACCTTTTCCCAATGAAATAAAAATGGCATTATGGTTGTTGTAAGGAAGGAAAACACTCACATAAAAACCGTTATGACAAACTGAGAAATATTGAACTAGCCCATTTGTGCATTTCATTGAACATTCTTAACAATATAAATTTGAATGAAGCTTTCAATACACAAATAAGCCAGTTCTGTAACAATAGACACCACCATTGTATATCAGACATTATGCATAGTGCAGCCAGCTGCATCAAAGAGATGAGGAACTGGGATTTGTTTTCAATGTTAAATTGAAATCCAAAAATTTTATTATTGTTGCTCTGTAATAAACAGGCATGCTGCTTAATGAAAAACTCTATTTGTATTGTTGGTGAATTTCTTGTTCCTGATTCACACATGTGGGAAAAGTTGCTCTACTACTCTTTTTAAGCTGGTAGCTGCCATAATTCTTAAACAGTAACAAAAGATCATCTTGGTCAAATGTGAAGCATATCAGAACAGTTTAAATAGGATAGACAAGAAATGGTTTAATATAGGAGGAGATTCTGCTAAGATTTGTAGGAACATGCACAGTGATTATTGTGTTCTTTTTATATTTCTTTGTCTTCAGGAAGAAGGGTAATGATGAGAGATTAACATTTAATATCTTTTCTTTTTTTGATGGAGAAAATAATCATCTGTCTTTTTAATTTTAAGATTAAAAAAAACACACCCAAATGCAGTTAGGTAGCTCAAACTTTATTCTAATAAGACATGTTTCTAAATACACACAGGAAAGGAAATCACTTTATGGTTGCTTTTTTTAAGTCCTACATATAAACTTACAGGGAATTTTAGAAATACATTTTGACCATTAGAATGATGCTAAATTTTCTCATTAATTGTGATCATAATTATATTTAGTGTGAAATGGAAAGTGTATATTAGAGCACAGGCATTTTAAAAATGTGTCTTTCTGATTTCTTTAGCAATTACTCTTAACTATTGGTATACTAGCAAGGTAGAGAAATGTTATTGCAATAAAATCAAATTAACACATTAACTTTTTTAAATTAAGTTTTACTCTCTAATAAACTACTTTTACTTTAACCCCTTTTCAGTTTTTCAAGCTTCCTAGTCCTAACTCCAAGCACAAATAAGAAACTGAAGCTGGTCTTTCATTTGAAGAAACAACCCCAAACCCTGCATTTTATGCAAAGATGTTATGAATAATTTTCTGATTTTATGTGTATCTTTGAGAATCTGATGAATCAAGACATAATCTAGACATAGCCACACCCTCTGTGTCTTTGGCTATGTCTTACCAGAAGGGCTGGTGAAAACACCAGAAAGCTGTGTAGCCTGGCAGCGTTCAAGCCAAGAAAATGGCAGGCAGAGCCAGCAGTTTGCAGAGCAAAGCCAGTGGCCCTGACCAGCCGGGAAACTTGGGGGTAGGGGCCAGCTCAGCTCCAGTTAAGACAACAAAGAGCTCACTGGTTTTAGAACTGCTTTTCCTGCTGAGCTTGGCAGGAAATATAACTTATAACCTGCTCATCACTGAAGACAGCTTTCCACCTGCCTGACTAGAGAAGCTAACCAGAGCACACATAGTCCACACAGAATCCAAAGCTAGAGTCCACCCAATTATACATAGAATCCTATGTACATGACACTTGAACAGATAACACAACCCATGACTTCTCCTGTATGCAGAGCAAAACAGTTGGCCTCATTTGCCCAAGGAATTGAGTGCACACTCAGTCCTGATTCAGGCCCCCCAAACCACAAGTTGTACTAGCCATACCAGAAGAGCTAATTCATAGCCCCATCTATTACTAAATATAGTACCCAGTTCTCACCATCTAGTCAGGCAACCTCATAGCCCACCCTACAGCATCTCTTGGGTAGGAGACTAAGCCAGCAATCCTATCCATATGTTCCCAACCAGTGGTACACTCCAAAACCCCCATCCTCAAATTCAAAGGGTTGTCTCACCCAAAATAAACCTGAAAAGCAGAGCCCACCTGTTCAAAGACATTAATAGCAGACACATCTAGAAACCCAGAAAAGCTGATTGGTAAAAAACTGTCTCTGCCAAAACAAATCTGTAAAGTGTGAAGAGTAACTCCATTACTCAGATTCACAGATACTAATGTAAAAAATCAAGGATCATGAAAAATCCAGTTAAATATGACAACACTAAAGGCAGCTAATAAAGCTCCAAATAATTTGGGATTCAGAATAATCCTCTTAGCGGAGTTAAGTGAACTGTAAGAAAACACAGACAGAAAGCAGAACAAAATTAGAAAAACAATGCATGAACAAAATAAGTTTGACAAGGAAATATCAAAACAAACATAAAAATAGATATCTTAGAGTTAAAGATGAAATAGCTGAAGAATTCAATATAGAGTATCAAAAGTAGACCCAACCATGCAGAGGAAAGAATCAGCAGCCTAGGGGATAGGACACTGGAAATTAGTTATTCAAAGGAACAAAAAGAAGAAAAACGATGAAAAAAATAGTGAAGGAAGCCTACAGGAATTATGAGACACAGTGAAAAGAAACAATATTCACATTATGGGAAATCCAGAAAGAGAAGAGAAAGAGAAAGGGACAGGAATGTATACTTAAAGCAATGATGACTGAAAATTTCCCAAACGTGGAAAGAAAAATGGACCCAGATCCATGAAGCCTAAAGTATCCCAAATATTAATATGTTGAACCCAAATTGAGCTGCACTAGGTATAATTGGAGAAGGAAATGGCAACCCACTCCAGTGTTCTCGCCTGGAGAATCCCAGGGACAGGGGAGACTGGTGGGCTGCCATCTATGGGGTCACACAGAGTCGGACACGACTGAAGCGACTTAGCAGCAGCAGCAGCAGGTATAATTAAATTTTCAGAAGTCAAAGGCAAGGTAAAGACTTTAAGAGAAGCCAGAGGAAAGAGAGAAATTATATACAAGGGAAAAGAAATTATATAAAATATTATGGGATAATATTATTGACAGATATCTTAGGAACTTCAGACCAAGAAAGACTGGGATAACATATTCAAAATATTGAAAGAAAATAACTGTCAGCCAAGAAATCTGTACCCAGTGAAGCTGTCCTTCATAAATGAAGGAGGGATAAAGCCTTTTCTGAACAAGCAGAACCTGAGAGAGTTTATTACCACTAGGCCTGTTTCACTAGAAATGCTAAAGGGAATTCTTTGAGTGGGAAGTAAAATAACATTAATTAACATCATAAAAACACAAAAAGTTAGTGTAAATCTCACTGGTAATGGTAAATATATAATAAGAGTTAGATTCTTCAATATGGTAATTGTGGTGCATACCTCATAAATAATCCACTTTGAAAAGGACCTGAAAAGACATTTCTCCAAAGATATTTGAAAGGCCGAGAAGTACATGAAAAATGCTCAGTGTTACTACTCATTAGAGAAATGTAAATTTGAACCACAATGATATATCACCTTATACCTGGTGGACAATCATCAAAAAGATGAGATAACAGATGCTAGCATGGATGTGGAGAAAAGAAAATCCTTGTACACTGTTAGTGGGATTGTAAATTGGTAACAGTCACTATGCAAGAGCCTCAAAACTTAAAAATAGGATGACCATATGACCCAGCAATTTCACTTCTGGGAATAAATCCAAAGTAATGAGAACATTAACTCAAAAAGATATCTACATCCCCATGTTCACAGCAGCATCATTTACAACAGCCAAGACATGGGGACAATCTAAATGTTCAAATAAAGAAGTTGTGGTGTGTATTCATACATATAAAATACCATTTAAACTTTAAAAATGAGTAAATCTTATCATTTGTGACAACATGGATGGACCTTGGAGGCATTATGCTAAGTGAAATAAGTCAGAGGAATGTGAACACTATGATCTCACTTATATGTAGAATCTTAAAAAAAAAAAGAAGAAGAAGAAGAAGAAGAAGACAAAAGAAAGAATAAAACTAAACTCATAGAAGAAAAGACCTTACTCTTATTACCAGAGGCAGAGGGTGAGGAAAAGAGGAATTGGAAAAGGGTGATCAGTTATAAGATAAATAAGTGCTAGGGGTATAATGTACAACATGATGACTAGCTAATTCTGCTCTATGATATATATGAAAAGGGTTGAGAGTCAATCCTAAGAAGTCTCATTATAAGGAAAAGTTTTTTTTTTCCTCCCATGATTCTTTTATTCTTTTCTTTTTATTGTATTTGTATGAGAAGATGGATGTTTGCTGAAACATATAGTGATAATCATTTTTCAATATATGTAAATCAAACCATCATGGTGTATATCTTAAATGTATACAGTGATATATATATCAATTATTTCTCAGTAAAACTAAGGTAAAAAAAGAAGGATGCATGGGAAATTTATCACTTTTGACTAATAACAGTTTATAGGAAGAGTTGGAATATTTAGCATGGGATAAGAAGAATGAACCAAATATTTGTTGAACATAAGGGTGCACGACTGTAATCATTAGGAAATATTTTGATTATTGAATATTTTGATAATTATTTTGATTATCTTTCTTCTGAGAGCTTGAGAAGACTGCACCCACTTTGAAGTTATATTTGGCCAAGTGATTTGTTTTTGCCAATAAAATATGTTAATTCAAGGCAAAAGAAAAAAGCAGAAAAGAAATACTATGAACTTCACACGCTTGATGGATGAAAAAAAGAAGTCTAAATTGAGCACATAATGAGAGATGCAAATAAAGCATATGTTGACTACAGATCTTGGAAATTATATCAAACACTTAATATTTCAAAAAACTTGTATCATTGTTAACACATGTGTAGAATAAACTCATTCTGTATCTTAGTGGTTGACATGACTAAAGTGGGGTGTAACTTTTGTATAATTTACTAGACTATAAAATTATTTTATCATATTTTATTTAGAAACATTTTACAGTTATATTTGATACATTCAATATTAATAATCAAATCAGAGTTACAAAAGCCTGAAACAATATACTAAATAAATAAATGTGGGCAGTGCAATGTTCTGGAAAGGACACCTAACTCAGTATCTAGAGACTTGCATTAATGCTCTGTGTAGCTCTTTCCTCTCTAGGCCTCAGATTCAGCCAGCTTTAAAGTGGCATAACCCTCAAATGTCTTTCTGTAACAAGATTTTCTGATTTGATTATACCTTGACAAAAGCTAATAGAGTACCTAAGTTCTTTTAACCCTGGGATTCTGATAACATGTGATTTGGTGAAAATTATACTTTTTCTTTTAGAGTAGAATATTTTGTTTCTACTTAACTTTAAATTCCTCAGAGCCTAGGATTAAATCTTGTTCATCTTTGTATATTCAATAACTGAGCACAATGACTATCACAGGGGAGGTGCTAAATAAGCATTTGTTGAATAAATAATATGACTACTGTTCTAAAGGTTATTTATTCCTAAATTATTCATTTTATGGCATATCTAAGATTAATTTTCCAGTTTGAAGTTTAAGTGTATATACTTAGGTTAAAAACAACGGAAAATACTCCTAAATTTGAAGAATCTCTTAAGTAAAGTCTTTGTTTTAAGAGATAACAAGACTTCAACTAGTTGTCTGTGGTCAAAGAAACTGTGGATATAAACTTATCAGCTAATAGCCTGCAAAACTTATCAATACAGTTCCAGGAAGCCTTATTTCAGTTTCAGTCAAAAATCCTTTCAAACAGTAAGTGGCTAAATTTGCAAAATCTAAAAAGTGAGGCAGAGGTGAGGTGTTCTGATGTAATAGTTAGAAAAAATTCCCACCCTTAAAAAAAAAAATCCTGATTAGTGTCCAAAGAAATTATGATCAGCATATTTTCTTTATTTTTAGAAAGAAAATTATGAATAATTCTTTAAAATCAATATTCTTGCCTTGAGAACCCCATGAACAGTATGAAAAGGCAAAAAGATAGGACACTGAAAAATGANTAAAGGAAATCAGTCCTGAATATTCATTGGAAGGACTGATGCTGAAGCTGAAACTCCAGTATTTTGGCCACCTGATGCAAAGAGCTGACGCATTGGAAAAGACCCTGATGCTGGGAAAGATTGAGGGCAGGACGAGAAGGGGACGACAGAGGATGAGATGGTTGGATGGTATCACCAACTCGATGGACATGGGTTTGGGTGGACTCCAGGAGTTTGTGGTGGACAGGGAGGCCTGGGGTGCTATGGTTCATGGGGTCGCAAAGAGTTGGACACAACTGAGCAACTGAACTGACCTGAACTGTTACTGGTGATTTTGTTTACAAATGTTCAATGTTTTTGCTGCTATTGGTGTTTTTTTTTTAAAGGGTTTTTTGATACTTCTTAAATTGTATTTAAATGGTTGTATTTAGCTAATGGTGGAGCCTGTATTTTATGAATTGTAACTGACAAGATGAATTACTCAGTTCCTATTCCTGTAAAGCTTGTTTTGTGAAAGGAATTGGTACTTTCAATGAACAAAAACTGCAAGCAAAAATCTGTATTCTCAGGCTTTGTTTCTGACATAAATTCCATTTTGTAACTTTATCACAGAGACTTTACTTCTTCCAGGGTTTGTGTCTGGGGTATGTATGCTTTACTTTTGCAGTTACATGTATGTATGGATGAGTTTTGAGTTGCTTAACAGTGCATGGAGGTGCTATTTGAAGTACTTGCCTCTAGATGGCGCTCTTCAAAGGGCACAAATCAAGCCTCTTGTCAATTCTATTCCAAAGTCAGGGGATGTGTGGGTGACTAGAACTTTATCCCTGGCTTTCAAAACTTTGTCTTGTNTTAACAGTGCATGGAGGTGCTATTTGAAGTACTTGCCTCTAGATGGCGCTCTTCAAAGGGCACAAATCAAGCCTCTTGTCAACTCTATTCCAAAGTCAGGGGATGTGTGGGTGACTAGAACTTTATCCCTGGCTTTCAAAACTTTGTCTTGTAGATATAAAATTGAACATAAAGTAGCTGAAAATGTAAATAAGCTATTTACTTCTTCAAATACAGGGGAAATGCTGTTAATGAACAATGTGATGCTAGTAATAACTACAATCACAGACATTCCATTAACGAGGCTAGGTGAATCACTGAACCTTTATGAATCCCGTTTTCCTATTATTTCTTATATTTGCATGCTTTCTTGAAACATGTGAGCTTATTTTTTCTTCCACCTCCTATATACTTTATCCTGCTTGAGAAAGAGCGCTGGGGCTGGGTCCCTTCTCAGCACATCTTTAGTCTGGAATATGGGGTCATATCCCCGGGATTCCCAAGCCCTAAGAAAACCTGCTCGGAATGAGCTTGTCAAGCATCACTGCTGCTGCTAAATCTCTTCAGTCGTGTCCAACTCTGTGTGACCCCATAGACGGCAGCCCACCAGGCTCCCCCGTCCCTGGGATTCTCCAGGCAAGAACACTGGAGTGGGTTGCCATTTCCTTCTCCAATGCATGAAAGTGAAAAGTGAAAGGGAAGCCGCTCAGTCGTGTCCGACTCTAGTGACCCCATGGACTGCAGCCTACCAGGCCCCTCTGTCCATGGGATTTTCCAAACATCACTGGCCGGCAATAAAGTGGGACAGGTGGTTCCCTCACCCCACCCAGTCCTATGTATGTGTATGCGTTTCATTCAGTGGGTTAATATTGTTGTTTAGCCACTAAGTCATGTCTGACTCTTTGTGGCCCCATGGACTGTACCCTGCCAGGCTCCGCTGTCCGTGGGATTCTCCAGGCAAGAATACTGGAGTGGGTTGCCATTTCCTCCTCTAGAGGATCTTCTTGACCCAGGGATGGAACCCACATCCTCTGCATTGGCGGTAGATTCCTTACTGCTGTGCCACTGGGGTAGTCCTGGGGTGAAATTGAGTCCATGGAAGAAATGGAGTGTCTCCCGTGAACCTGGTATTCTCTTATGCTATCCATGGTTTCTTGCCCCAGGTACCTCTGCCAAAGCAGGGTCCCTTTTCATTATTTAAGCTGGGTCTCTTTTAAATAGAAATTTAGGCACATAGATGGACAGGGAAGCCTGACGTGCTGCAGTCCATGGTGTTGTAGTCAGACACGACTGAGCGACTGACCTGAGGATAAGTGAGATGAAATTTAAGACGTTTTATTCCTTTAAAATATTTTGTTTACTTATTTATTTGGCTGTGCTGGGTCTTAACTGCGGCATGTGGGATCTAGTACCCTGACCAGGGATGGAACCCAGGCACCCTGCATTGGGAGCGAGGCGTCTTAGCCACTGGACCACCGGGGAAGTTCTGATAATGTTTTAGTATTACCCATAGCTTACATTCCCTCTTAGGAACGCAGAGTCCGAGGGACATGTTGATATTCCTGAGAACAGCTGCACGAGGTTCATGTCGTTATCTCTCCTCTTTGCAGGCGAGCACACTGGGACTTAGAGAAGAGAAATAACTTCCCTAGATCCCCACAGGTGGTGTATTCTGCCTGCCTCCAAAGGCTGTGTCACAGCCTCCACTTCTTCCGTGGTCTCTTTTGGAGGCAAGATAAGAACAGAANACACTGGGACTTAGAGAAGAGAAATAACTTCCCTAGATCCCCACAGGTGGTGTATTCTGCCTGCCTCCAAAGGCTGTGTCACAGCCTCCACTTCTTCCGTGGTCTCTTTTGGAGGCAAGATAAGAACAGAAACAACTTTAACTTGTAAGAGCTGGTCACCCCCAAGTTGGTGGCATCGTGCCGAGTGCATTCTCACCCCCTTCCCTTGTGTTCCTTTGCGGGGGTTGCTGCGGCTCACGCATTGCTTGAAGGGCTCTGCGTTCAGGCTGCCATGTCTGTAAGGCACTGGTGAGTGTGTGGGTCTGTGTGAGTGTGTATTCGTGCTTGCACACGGGTGCATGACACATCTTTTGTTGAGGAAGAGTGCACAGGAGCTACCCAGGAAGTGATACTTGGGAATCTTTGTTTTGAGGAAGAGTGTAGCCATTGGCATAGCCAGTCTACAGATCTGACTGGACTGTGGTTCCTCCCAGCCGTGGTAATGAGGCTCCGTCTCACTAAGACACCTGCTGGAACAGAGAAGTGGGCTGAGCTCACATGCAGCATCTTGGAGGAAGTAATTTGTTGTGACTTTTGTTGTTGTTTGGTTTCTAAGTGGTGTCTGTCTTTTGCAACCCCATGGACTGTAGCCCACCAGGCTCCTCTGTCCCTGGGGTTTTCCAGGAAGAATATTGGAGCCGGTTGCTGTTTCCTCCTCCAGGGAATCTTTCCAACCCAGGGATTGAACCTCAGTCTCTTGGGTCTCATGCATTGGCAGGCGGATTCTTTACCACTGAGCTGCCTGAGGGGCCCTTGTTGTGACACAGATTGCTCTTTAGTAGGATTTACTCCTTGCCTGGTTTTCCCATGTGATTCTTCCTCGATTGCTGGAAGGAAGATGAAGACCTGGCGTTTCCCATCAGATCATGGCCCACTGTGGGGCACCGAGATGCAGAACCTGGATCCCAGTGATTAACTTTCTGCCTTTGTATTCTTCACTTGGAAAATCCCAGTAACATATGCTTTACAGTCCGATGCTCTGCAGGTAGGGAGTTATACTTTCAAGGCACATGGGGTGAGGAGGGCGAGCCATCCCAAAGATGTTCTGGTGTTTTGACTTGGGTGAGAATCATTGGCTGAAACTATGGACCAAATCCCACATCTGCGCTTCCTACCCAAGTGAGTCTGACCACAACTACATCCATGACCTGAACTGTTTGGAAATAAGGGGATGGTAACAGTGTGTAGTTGATATGAGGATCTGACATGAAAACAAATTACCCAGCAGAGGGCTGACTGACCCCAGGCGGGAGCACCGAGTCAGGAACCCAGCTGGATGAGAGTCGCAGTGGGCCTGGGGCCCGAGGCCCCTGGAGGGCCCGGCAGAGGCCTGATGCGATGCAGAGAAGAACTCAGGACTGGCTTCAGCTCTGTGGTTAATCTCTGGGATCCCTCTGGACTGGAGAGGTGCCCCTTCATGTGTGAGGATGCAGGGAAGTGTGTTTCTCAGTTTTAGGCTGAGGTTTTCCAGCTCTGTTTGCACTCTGCCTCCCATGGCACAACTCATGAACACACTGTTTGAGTTTCTGGTGAAGTGAAAAAGAGAACTCTGCTTCTCCTTCCCCAACCAGTTGGGGAATTATTTCAAGAGAGAGGTCCTTAAATGTTTGTTTTGAGGAAACAGCTCACAAGGATGTTAACAATGAGGCATTGCAGTGCTCCCCCACATTCCCCTTTGGAGAAGACCTTGAGAAGTCTCATGATGGAGGCCTCCTGTAGGTGGCATCTGGCTGCCCTGAAACCCACTGCGCCACGGTGCCCGGGACGGAAGTTCCCAGCTCTCCCCTGACATGCTGACAACGTCCCTCTCAGTGAGAAGAGGAAGCCGGTTGCCAGGAGTCCGTGGGACGCGTGAAGTCACCAGCCCCGCCGTCTGGAGCCCTGGGCCTGTAAAGCCTTCCTGCCACACCCAGGCAGGGACAGAAAAGCTTCTAACTGCTCACTGGGAAGCGTCCCCTTCTCATCCGTCTGAAGTGAAGTGAAAGCTCCAACTCTTTGTGACCCTATGGACTGTAGCCCACCAGGCTCCTCTGTCCATGGGATTCTCCAGCAAGAATACTGGAGTGGGTAACCATTCCCTCCTTCAGCGGATCTTTCCAACCCAGGGATCGAACCCAGGTCTCCCACATTGCAGGTGGATTCTTTACCAGCTGAGCCACCAGAGAAGCCCAAGAATACTGGAGTGGGTGCCCTTCTCCAGGGGATCTTCCAGACCCAAGAATTGAACTGGGGTCCCCTGCATTGCAGGAGAATTCTTTACCAGCTGAGCCACCTCTCTTCCCTGACTCTGTTGTTCTCACCTGCGGTCCCATTCACTTTAAACAAGTTTCAACATTAAAGGGAACTGGTGTATAGCACTGGGAGCTCAATTCCGTGCTCTGTGGTGACCTAGAGGAGTGGGGGCACGTGGGAGGGAGGGCGTTCTCAGAGGAAGGGATATATGTATACATCTAGCTGATTCACTTCATTGTGCAACAGAAACTAACACCACATTGTAAAGTAACTATACCCCAATTTAAAAAAAAAATGAAGCCATTCCATTGGCCACTTGTTGAGTGGGTACTGTTGCCAGGCAGATAAAGGTGACTTTGGGAAAGGGCTGGACTCCAGACTCATTACACGGATCTGAACTCCTTCCCCTGAACTCCGTTCATTATGGGCCCCACGAGGATCAAACAAGAGTACCTTGTCTTCCCACTAAAAGGGGGAGACCCTGGGGATAGCCTCTCAATCAAAAGTCAATAGAAGATGGCTTATTAGTAGCTGGTGGACAATCTTCATTATATCAAGGGAATGGACAATGGCTCCCATTAACCATGGGCCTATAAAGCAAAAGGAAAGATGTGTTTACAGCTTGCAGCATGTCCACCGATATCTGCTCTTCTCCTCCTGGATAACCATCCTAGCTTTGCGCATCTGGTTGAGCCAATGCAGCCAAAGAGGGACCAGTGAAATTCAAGGGGAGGTGATGCCACTACTTCCGGTTTGGCCTTGAAACATTCTGCCTTTCCTTCCACTCCTCTGTGCCCTGAGACCCCTCTCTGACGTTTAGCCTGAGAGGAGAGAGCTAATCTGGATCTGGAGTGTTTGTTTTTATACATGTGGATTGGTGATAGGATGTAAGAGGAACAGGTGGGACTGGGGGGGAAGGGTGGCTGTGGCCCTCAGCCTTCCTGAGTTTAGTCCAGTTTCTTTAACAAGGTTCTCTGGTGTTCCAACTAGACCCCCCTGTCCCAAGGGTCTCAGCCTCACATGGACCAAGCTGAACTCACCTGCTTATGACTATTCCCTTAGTCTTCCCAACTTTACTAAATTATGCTAACAGGTGAATGTGTTCTCCCAGTTCTGTACCAACTTCAGAACTGGGGGCAGGTGAGGACTTCAAATGATAATTCTTTCTACCCATGGCTTTGTCTGTGTTAACAGCACTAGAGCCTTGGATGTCTGGAGAAAGGAAGAAAAGGAATACTTACTGTGCATCTGTTATGTAGTAGAAGTAGGGCTTCCCAGGTGGCTCAGGTACAGAATCCACCTGCCAATGCAGGAGACACAGGAGACATGGGTTCAGTTCCTGGTTTGGAAGATCCCAGAGTAGGAAATGGCAACCCACTCCAGTATTCATGCCTGGAGGATCCCATGGATGAAGGAGCCTGGTGAGCTACAGTCCATGGGGTTGCAAAGAGTCAGACATGCTGAGCAACTGAACACACTTTGTAGTAGAGGCTGAGATTTTCTATTTTAAAATGAATGGCCAGAAATTCTCTCTGGCGAAATGACTTTGATTCTGTGCGATATATAACAAAAAGTAGACAGGTGTGCAAATGTCTATGGCCTGAGCGTTCCTTGCCAGGAAGAATGGCAAATGCCAAGGTCCAAATATGCCTGCTCTGTCCCCAAACCAGATGATGACTGGAGCAGCCTAGGCAGTGGTTAGAGAGCAGTCAGGAGCTAGATCCCCTAAGGCTGCAGAGGCCATGGGAACGAGTCCAGATTTAGATCTGTATGAACCTGGAGCCCATTGGAGGATATATGAAGGGACGGCTGAGCAACTTCCCTTTCACTTTTCACTTTCATGCATTGGAGAAGGAAATGGCAACCCACTCCAGTGTTCTTGCCTGGAGAATCCCAGGGACGGGGGAGCCTGGTGGGCTGCTGTCTATGGGGCTGCACAGAGTCAGACATGACTGAAGTGACTTAGCAGCAGCAGCAGCAGCATGCTCTTTGTTTTCAGTCGCTAAATCATGTCTGATTCTTTGTGACCCCATGGACTACAGCACACCAGGCCTCCCTGTCCCTCACCATCTCCCAGAGTTTGCCCAAGTTCATACCCATTGAGTCAGTGATGCCCTCCAACCATCTCATCCTCTGTCATCCCCTTCTCCTCCCGCCTTCAGTCTTTCCCAGCATCAGGGTCTTTTCCAGTGAGTCGACTCTTCACATCAGGTGGCCAGAGTATTGGAACTTCAGATTCAGCATGCTCTGGTCTACATTTAAAAGTGATCACTTCGGAGAAGGGTGTGTTTAGGGGAAGACACAATGGCTGGGTGATCAGTTGGAGACCATCCAGGTTCAGGGAAGGGCTAAACCTGCAGTGGTAGCAGTTGGGTCTGTTGTCCAGACATCACTGTTGTGATTAAGACTTCAGAGTATACCTGTGCTCAATTGTGAGAAGAAATGCAGTAACACAACTGTGTCTTTGGCCGTGACCACAGCTAGGCATTGACTCAACACTTAAGGACAGTGATTGAAATTGATCATCTCCCCTCTCCCGTCTTTGTTTTTATGACTGTTAACATTGTTTTGCTGCTGCTGCTAAGTCGCTTCAGCCGTGTCAGACTCTGTGCAACCCCATAGACAGCAGCCCATCAGGCTCCCCCATCCCTGAGATTCTCCAGGCAAGAGTACTGGAGTGGGTTGCCATTTCCTTCTCCAATGCATGAAAGTGAAACGTTAAAGTGAAGTTGCTCAGTCATGTCCAACTCTTTGTGACCCCATGGACTACAGCCTTCCAGGCTCCTCTGTCCATGGGATTTTCCAGGCAAGAGTACTGGAGTGGGATGCCATTGCCTTCTGCGAATGTTGTTTTAGGAAAGAGAAAAAAGTATCAGCCCATCTCTACAGCAGGTGGCAGTCTTGCTTGGAGTTTGAGCCTCAAACAATGATGCATGTGCATATCAAAGCTACCAAAATCCATAGTACTTAAAGCCAGATTTGGTGTCTCCGTGGGAAGAGAAGCAGCTAATCAATAATTATCATCATCTAGAAAATCACCCTTTAGGAAGGTGGTCGATCAGAGTATAAACATGTCATTTTCACTAAGGATAACATGTCACCTTTTGATAAGGAAGAGTTGGTTTTTCCCACCTTTCCAGTCATTACAAACCAACACATCGCACCAGGAGTGTTTCCTGGTAAATCTTCGCTGTCTTTATCTCTTTAAAGGTGGGGCTCCCAGTGCTGTTTTTAGAGCTGGGGTGTGAGGGTATGGGTGCCAGACAGCACAGAGGTTCAGAGCCTCAGACCTCTTGGGTTTCAAAGCTGGCTCTTACTAGTCTATGACCTTGTGCAAGTTATGTAAGGCTTGCATCTCAGTTTCCTCATCTGTAAAATGAACATAATAGCAGCATCTGCCATGTGGGGTTGTTGTAAAGAATAAATGAGTAGTAAGTGTGAAATATGGGCTTTCCTGGTGGTAAAGAATCTGCCTCCCAATACAGGAAATGTGGGGTTCAATGTTCAGTCCCTGATCCAGGAAGATATCCTGGAGAAGGAAATGGCAGCCCAGTCCAGTGTTCTTGCCTGGAGATCCCATGGACAGAGGAGCCTAGCAGGCTACGGTCTATGGGGTCGCAAAAGAGTCAGACAGAGCTTAGCAACTGAACAACAGCAAGTGTAAAGCATCTAAAACAGTACTGGTCGCATGGAGGTGACAGCATGATGCGAGTGGCATTTCAGGGGTGGGAACAGCTTTGCAGTGCACCGAACGCTCATTACCCCAAGCCAGGGAGAGCTGCCACAGAAACCTCCTCTCCCCCAAGGGTAGAATCTAGGTGGTAGAAACCTCAAGTTGGAATGGACGGAGAGGCATGAGCTGTGTCTCTGCTTTTAGAATGGACTACACACTGAACTCGTGGAGAGGCAGTGCTCAGTTGCTCAGTTGTGTCTGAACGCTTTGCGGCCCTGTGGACAGTAGTCCACCTGGCTTCTCTGTCCATGGAATTTTTTCCGTGGAATTCAGGCAAGAATTCTGGAGTGGGTTGCCACTTCTACTCCAGGGAATCTTCCCGACCCAGGGATCAAACCCTCATCTCCTGCATTAGCAGGTGGATACTTTACCACTAGCGCCACCTGTGGAGAGGCAGAGTAAAACCTAAATTTGTACCTGGTCCAACCTCTGGCTCCTGTGAAGTTCTGATCTCAGAAAGCACAATGGCACCCCGTCTGCCAACGTCCTCTGACTCCCCTGCCATCTATACCCCAGTCCTAACTGCACATTCAGGTCAGCCTCAATAAATGGAAATCTGCCCCCGTTCCAAAGGTTCTGCATGGAAAGAAAGCGTGAGATGCAAACTTTGCCCCAACACTACCACTGTCATGAAATCCATGAGGAGAAGGGACTATTGGAGAATTCAGTAAGGAAAAGGGACTCTTTCTGAACTTAGCCTTTTTCTTTTGTTTGAAAAACAGAAATTCATTACGGTAGGACTTTGACCATAGGGTCAACCATGAGCTGGTCTGTCCTTCAGTGAGTGTCCAAATGCTCTGGGTCCATAAGCTGCTTCAATAAGAGAGGAAAAAAACATGTCCAGTAGCTGTGAAGCAGCACCCTTATGGGAGAAAGTGAAGAGGAACTAAAAAGCCTCTTGATGAAAGTGATAGTGGAGAGTGAAAAAGTTGGCTTAAAGCTCAACATTCAGAAAACAAAGATCATGGCATCTGGTCCTATCACTTCATGGGAAATAGATGGGGAAACAGTGGAAACAGTGTCAGACTTTATTTTGGGGGCCTCCAAAATCACTGTAGATGGTGACTGCAGCCATGAAATTAAAAGATACTCCTTGGAAGAAAAGTTATGACCAACCTAGATAGCATATTCAAAAGCAGAGACATNAGCTGGAATCAAGATTGCCGGGAGAAATATCAATAACCTCAGATATGCAGATGACACCACCCTTACGGCATAATGTGAAGAAGAACTAAAAAGCCTCTTGATGACAGTGAAAGAAGAGAGTGAAAAAGTTGGCTTAAAGCTCAAAATTCAAAAAACAAAATTCATGGCATCACTTTCGTCCCATCAGAAAGTTCGTCCCATCACTTCATGGCAGATAGGAGGGGAAACAGTGGAAATAGTGTCAGACTTTATTTTTCTGGGCTCTAAAATCACTGCAGATGGTGATGGCAGCCATGAAATTAAAAGATGCTTACTAGTTTGAAGGAAAGTTATGACCAACCTATATAGCATATTGAAAAGCAGAGACAATACTTTGCCATCAAAGGTCCATCTAGTCAAGGCTATGGTTTTTCCAGTGGCTATGTGTGGATGTGAGAGTTGCNGAAATTAAAAGATGCTTACTAGTTTGAAGGAAAGTTATGACCAACCTATATAGCATATTGAAAAGCAGAGACAATACTTTGCCATCAAAGGTCCATCTAGTCAAGGCTATGGTTTTTCCAGTGGCTATGTGTGGATGTGAGAGTTGCGCTATAAAGAAAGCTGAGCACTGAAGAATTGATGCTTTTGAACTGTGGTGTTGGAGAAGACTCTTGAGAGTCCCTTGGACTGCAAGGAGATCCAACCAGTCCATCCTAAGGGAGACCAGTCCGGTGTGTTCATTGGAAGGACTGATGTTGAGGCTGAAACTCCAATAGTTTGGCCAACTGATGCAAAGAGCTGACTCATTGGAAAAGACCCTGATGCTGGGAAAGATTGAGGGCAGGAGGAGAAGGGGATGACAGAGGATGAGATGGTTGGATGGCATCATTGACTCAATGGACATGGGTTTGGGTGGACTCCAGGAGTTGGTGATGGACAGGGAGGTCTGGCGTGCTGCAGTTCATGGGGTCGCAAAGAGTTGGACACAACTGAGAGACTGAACTGAACTGAAAATCAATATGAATTCAGTTTGCAGTATATGTTCATTGCTGAATCACTCTGCAAATGCATTCTTCTTTTTTTCTTTTCATCCTTTGGTGGATTGTCCACTGGACTAGAATCCCCTAGCATGTGATTTTTGTGAGTGTGTTCTTAATTTCCTTCCATAGCAACTGTATACATCCCATTTTTTCATTTTAGAACTTGTATCACCTTAGGCAGAAAATGTATGACAAGCTGGAGATTCGAGAAAAGAGCATTTTGATGTTGTAGGTAGGGAAATATTTTATAGTTGAAGTCATATATTTAAGAAATACAATGGGAGACAGAACTTTCATTAGGCATTTTTGCCAGTGTAGCAGATTTCAAAATGATGGTAGTGTAAAAACAGTGGGTATAATATTCTTAGGATAAAATTTATGAGAAAAAAATCAAACTTAAGATTTTAAGACTACTTTTTCATTATTCAGGATATGTACCTAATAATATAATTATCGTCAACTTCATAAAAGTGGTGCAGCTGAACTACCATGAGCTAAGAAAAGTGGAAACAAAGAGATAGGATAATTGTTTACTTTCAATCAACTTATTTTTCCAAAATTAGTTATTGCATATCTACCATGTCCAAAGCACCATGCACTGTGGGGGAATATGAAGTACAGTATTAATAAGTTTACAGAAGTTGCTCTTCTCTTTTTCATAGAAGAGTGTTATCTTTGTTTGGGAACTGACAAAATGAGCAGATGACTTTAAGTGATTATGCCAGGGCTGTTGTTCAGTTGCTAAGTCGTATTCGACTCTTTGCAACCCCATGGACTGCAGCACACTAGGCTTTCCGGTCTATCACTGTCTCCTGGAGTTTGCTCAATCTCATTGCTATTGTGGAGAAGGCAATGGCAACCCACTTCAGTACTCTTGCCTGGAGAATCCCATGGACGGAGGACCCTGGTAGGCTACAGTCCATGGGGTGGCACAGAGTCGGACACAACTGACGTGACTTAGCAGCAGCAGCATGGCCATTGAGTCAGTGCTGCCATCCGAACATCTCATCCTCTGTTGCCACCTCTTCCCTCGTGCCATTAATCATTCCCAGCATCAGGGTATTTTCCAATTAATCAGCTCTTTGCCTCAGATGACCAAAGTATAGGAGCTTCAGCTTCAGCATCAGTCCTTCCAATGAATATTTAGGACTGATTTCCTTTAGGACTGGTTTGATCTCCTTGCTGTTCAAAGGATTTTCAAGAGTCTTCTCCAGCACCTTAGTTCAAAAGCATCTGTTCCTCAGTTCTTAGCCTTTTTATGGCCCAACTCTCATATCAATACATGACTATTGGAAAACCATAGCTTTAACTATATGGATCTTTGTTGGCAAAGTGATATCTCTGCTTTTTAATTCACTGTCTAGGTTTATCATAGATTTTCTTCCAAAGAGCAAGTGTCTTTTAATTTCATGGCTGCAGTCACCATCTTCAGTGATTTGGGAGCCTAAGAAAATAAAATCTGCCACTGTTTCCATTTTTTCCCCATCTATTTGCCATGAAGTTATGGGACCAGATGACATAATCTTTGTTTTTTGAATGCTGACTTTTTTCTTTTTTTTTTTTTTATTTGAAGGATAATTGCTTTACAGAATTTTGTGGTTTTCTATCATACATCAATAAGAACATAGAGCCTATTATACAGAGTGAAATCAGAAATAGAAATATACATATCTTATACTGATGCATATATATGGAATCTAAAAAGATGGTATGGGCGAATTCAATTTCAGGGCAGCAGTGGATAAACAGACATAGAGAACAAACTGATGGACACAGAAGGAGGGGAGGAGGGGAAGGGGGAGATGTATGCAAAGAGTAAAATGAATGTTGACTTTTAAGCCAGCTATTTCATTCACCTCTTTCACCTTCAGTAAGGGGCTTTTTAGTTCTTCTTGGCTTTCTGCCATTAGGGTGGGATTATCTGCATATCACCAGCTAAAGTAAAAGATAATGAGAAGATATAGGGCAAGACACAAAAGGTGAGTGAAACAAATATATTGTGCAAATTTATGTCATGTGGAGATAAAAAGAACAATTATTTATTAAGTTCTTATTAGATGAGGTCACTTTTAGCCACTGTGGGAGGGAGAAAAAAGAAGTAAAGAAAGATGAACAAAACATGATCCCGTCCTTTAGGAACCCAGTCTCGGTGATGAGGCAAATCTGTGAGCAAGGCCAGGAAAGAGGAGTTTGAATTTTAGAGGTCTCAAGAGAGGAAGCAGGTAATGGTTAAAAGGTCAAGTACGTTATCACAGAGGTAAACCTGAAACTGGGTTCTTAAAGAGAAGGAAAGGTGTGTCATACAGAGGCTGAAAAACTGCGAGGAAGTGGAAGAAGGTGATGCCAAGTAGAAGGATTGCAGCTCAGGGGGTTCAAGGGTACAGTTAATTCAGAGTATTGTGATCTACTTAGCAGACTGTGAGGAATTACATATGACGACTGTGACCCAGCACACAGAACGGTACATTGGGCACAGTAAGTGCTCAGCTCAGTCAGTTCAGTTGTGTCCAACTCTTTGTGACCCCTGGACTGCAGCACGCCAGGCTTCCCTGTCCGTCACCAACTTCTGGAGCTTACTCAAACTCATGTCCATTGAGTCGGTGAGAGTGTTCAATAAGTATTTATAGGTACTCAAGCATTGTCTTTGTATATTGAGTGAATTCTCTAATCTGTACCCTTAGAGGTGCCATAGAAGGAGCGTATTGTTTGTGTGATTGTTATTGTTTCAAATGTACAGGACTTTGAGGCACACATGACCTCATTCCAACAACTAGGTATTTCTTCTTGGGCCAAGGTAGGGGCTTACATCTGTATGTCTTGTATAAATACTAATGCATCTTAAAAGCTACCATTTAATGAACAATTAAATTTACACTAGTTAAGTACTTTACCTAGTTGGCAACACTATAAGGAAGAGACTTTTATCCCCTCTGTTCAGCTGGAGAAAACTGAGGCACAGAGGTGCTAAGCTAGTTCTTGTGCTTGATGGTTACAAATATGTTCTCCATTTCTTTACTAAGAAATTCAAGTAAAAGTCACAAAAGGGATTCTTTAAAAGTTCTCTTGGAGTGTGTGTGCATGTGCATGTGTATGTGTCTGTGTGTGTTTAACTACGTATGTTTACGGTATGATGTCTTCAAAGACATCAAAGAATACATGATTCTTCATTTCTCTTAACTAGAACCAACCTTCCTTTTTGATGGTAGCCAATGTTTCCAAATCCTGCATTATTGCTTGACGATATCACCTTCCCTACCGTGCTCTTGAGCTTTACAGTAAAACCTTATTCAGCTGCAGAAATTAAAACTATCTATAGTTCTCTGTAATCAATATTTTGACAGTGCCAATCACTTAATCAAATCCGAGGAGTAATAAAAAGTAAATTAAATATTACCACTGTTTTTAAGAAACTTAGTCTCTGTTTAAGGAGATGAACACAAGGGTGAAAAAGTATAGGTAAAAACAAATGGCTATGAGAGAAAAGAGGAACTGGCAGATGAATTCCAGCTAGAGTTAGGTAGTAATTCAGCAATTCAATAATACCATAAGGGAATGGAAGCATAGAGATTCAGCATACTTGAATTCCAGTCTTATTTTTGCCTCTGACTTAAGCACATCATTCAATCTCTACCAGCCTCATCTCTTCATCTATGGAAGTGAAGGTTTGCACTAAATACCAGTATTCCCTAGAGTTTCAACAGATTCTAACTTTGTAAGCCAAATGCATTTGAGATGCATAATGGAAGATGGGTACTATCTCAACAGGTAGAGGTGCAAAAGCCCATCTGAGATGAAGGCAGAGTGTGAACAAATCTGCAAATGAAGCAAAGGCATGGGCAACATCCTGAGAATAAAGAATATTCTTGCCTAGTGTGCCTACCATGTCAGAGAGCAGCCAGCAGTAGGACTGGAAAGGTAGCTCTGGGAAAGTTTACAGAGGCTTTTGCATTCCATACAGAGGCATTTTGATTTTATTAAGGTTTTTTAAGTAGCCAAAATATAATGGCAATGATTAGAGAATCATTGAGAATAACTGAAAGTCACTCTGGAGCATAACAAGTGGAACAATTTAAGTAAATCAGAACTACACGGTCAGATAATCATTGGTCTTTATTGCATTTGAAAAGCTAAGAAAAAATGGAAGGTACATGGAAGATTCCAAAAAAATGGAAAAAGTAATCTAACCTTATGAAATTCTTTATCCTGACTGTTGAAAGAACCATGTTACAGAATAATAGAAAAAGAAGCCATTTAGGATAAGCTTCCTAACACAAAAGGTGAAAAAAAAGTTAGTAAAGAAGATACTTTGATCATGAAATCTTTTTTAAACACATAAAAGCTTAAATAATTTCACACCCACAGAGTCACACATATTTGGTCTTACAAACTCCTTCAGTTTGTGAAAATGTTTACCAGTTTGCAATTTCACCCATTTTTTACCACGCTAGCAATGTCACACTGATGATACAGCTGATGGTACTGACTATTAGTGACCTTAAGAACACAGCTGGGTTTCTATTTTTATTTCTGTAAAACCTTCTTTCTGCAGCTAGATGATGCTTTAAAGGGCCAAACTAAACTCTAGAGTGAAGGCAGCTTGTATTTTATGTTTACATACGTATTTTACACAACAAAACCAGATTTTAAAACACATATACACACACACACAGAATATGTAATGACAATAAAGAAACCCATTTGCAAACCAATGTGGAATGAATAACTGGACTTTGCCTAAGTTCAAAAAACTATTTCAGGTTATACAGAATTACCTCTATTGGCAACAGACTTTAAAATGGAGCNACATATACACACACACAGAGAATATGTAATGACAATAAGGAAACCCATTTGCAAACCAATGTGGAATGAATAACTGGACTTTGCCCAAGTTCAAAAAACTATTTCAGGTTATACAGAATTACCTCTGTTGGCAACAGACTTTAAAATGGAGCTACTTTAGATTCAGGTACATCACTGATGATTTGCTAAAAAAAAAAAAAAGTAACACAGAAGATAATGATGAACAATACAGGCTGAAATATTTTTTCAATGACTATGAAGGACAGAAAAATGGGGACAAAATTTTTTTCTATTTGGGTGGTTACTTACTCTCTTTCACTCAAATGGAGAGTTTCATAGACAGATGAAACTGTCTATTTGCAGAAAAAAGAATTTATCTACAAATAGGCAGATTTCTGAATATAGGTAATACAGAGACAAACATATATTTAAAATTACTAATGTAGGTTGATGCTGAGTAAACAGGATTGTATACTGTGAACGTTGGTAAAATCACTATTTAGCAAGCAAAAACAGATTCAAGAATGGTGGTTTGCCAAAGAAAGAGCTTAGTAGTTGCTAAGAACAAGCTGGCAGGGAAATTCCATGAGTCAGAAAAAAGAAAAGAATCGGGTGATTTCTCTAGCCATTCTGCTCATTGTACAACACAAAATGGAGATACTTTTTGTGAAAATAATTTTATATTTTTATGCTTGCGAAAGCTTGGTTAGTAAAAAATGTCAGAATTTCCTGAAGGTAGGCATTTGGTTTTTAACCAAGTGAAAAAGTAAAAAATTTTAAATGTTAGGTGGTAGTTTACTTGCTAAGTCATATCCAACTCTTGGGACCCCTTGGACCCCTCTGTCCATGGGATTCTCTAGGCAAGAATATTGGAGTGGGTTTCCATTTTCTTCTGCAGGAGATCTACTAGCTCAGGAATCAAATCCAGGTCTCTGGCATTGCTGGCAGATTCTTCACCAACTGAGCTATGGAGGAAGTTCAGTTCCTACTAGGGAAGCTCAATGAGAATATGTATGTAAATACAGATTTTCTATAACCTTAGGTCTCTTATTTTTTAAAAAAGTGCATCAATGTGCCCTTGTTAGCCTGATTCCTTCTAAAGAAAATAAAAAAGGCTGACTAACAGGAATTCAAAGTTAGTTATCCAAGTCTTTCTCTCCTCTAAGTATGAGTAAAGCTGTAGCTATGGTGAAGTAAAAGCGAAAATGTTACTCAGTCATGTCTGACTCTTTACAACCCCATGCACTATAGCCCACCAGGCTCCTCTGGTCCATGGAATTCTCCAGGCAAGAATATTGGAGTGCGTAGCCATTCCGCTTTTCTAGGGGATCTTCCAGACCCAGGGATGGAACAGGGTCTCCTGCATTGCAGATGGATTCTTCACTGTCTGAGCCATCTGGGAGGCCCTAGCTGTGGTAAAGTGAAGTCGCTCAGTCATGTCCGACTCTTTGTGACCCCATGGACCATAACCTACCAGGCTCCTCTGTTCATGGGATTTTCCAGGCAAGAGTACTGGAGTGCGTTGCTGTGGTAAGAACTCACAAATTAAGCCTTACTCTGCAGGACTGAGAGCTGCTTGAAAAGTGGATTATGCTCTATTTATTTCTCTGTATTTCAGGAAACAGTGTATGGCACAAAAAAGGTGTGTTGAGCAAAAACATCTGAAAAACAGTAGTAGCCCTACTGTATGACAGCTGTGCTTCTCAAGCATTACTCAAGTCCAGGCCTAAGGGAGGAAGAAGATTTTGGAGGGTCCCAGTATGGGGACATGCTGTAATGACACAAAGCCCTCCCCCACACAGAAACAGCTGTTCCGTAGGTGTGAGATAAGGCATGGTTCCTGATAAGACATGGTTTGTGCTGTGTCTTTAAAGCAATACATCCTCTGTTAGGGTGTGGGCCTCAGAGAGAAATAGCTCAGAAAGAAATAATTAGATGATGTTGCCGATGCTGAGACTTGTCAGATTCATCCAGACACTGTAATCAAAAGTTGTACATCCGGTTGTAAAGCATATCTCAGTGCTCCTCTCAAATTGCCACCCAGTATTATGCAGAATTAAATGATGTAAAAAATTTGAGCTTCTGATGTGTTATCCCTGACACCTGCTGATGGTGTTAAGGGGTGGATATTGCTAAAGAAAGGATTAAACTATCTTTCAAGCAAACTACTCCCACATTATGAGTTGCACTACATTTAGACTGAATCAGTGTTGCATAATTTCTCAGTAAACTAATATGCACTCTTTTGAATCACTCTCTTTTATTTAAAATCTAATTTAGGTGTAAATCATTCACTTTCCATTAAGGTATAAGGTTTCAGTAAAATGCAAGTTCAGGCCAGATTTTTCTTATGGAAGCAAAGTTAACGTAGCTAAATAACTCTACCTAAGATTGCAACAAGAATCTTAAAAAGATGACTCTCAAAGTTAGTCTAGTTAAAGCTTCAGTAATTTAAGGAAATGGCCCAGGCAAGTAATTGGTATTATACCAAACTAAATATTTCATAGTTACATTTGCTTTTGCCTAAAAATAAAAACTGGAGCAATACAAGGGAAAACTGCCAAGACTGAAAATAATATTCAGCAGCTGTAAGTAATTGGGAGTGATAATCATAATTAGACAAGATGTAAGATATGTATGAAAGCCCAGAATGGAAGCTGTTGGCAACTGGGAGAAATCCCAAAGGCCTGGACCCTCCACATAGCCCACACACTCTGCTTCATGCCTCAAAGCCCTTCTGTCACCAAGGTTGGCATTAGACGAGCCATGAAACCAATCCCAAGGACATGTGCCACACTGTTACTCCTGAGAAAAGATAGAGGAAAAGAAGAAATGGAAGAGGGTCATACTCTCTGCCTTCAAGGGGCCTGCAAAGAGAAGAAACAACCAATTATCTTGCAGTAATTCCCATCCAAGTCCTCTAAAAGAAGCCAAGATTATAAAGAAAATAAATATTTTTTAAGATAAAATGGAGGTCAGCTTTGTAAGACCAGAGAAACATTGGTTTAACCAAGTTTAGGTGAAGAATGAAGTAAAACAGCCTTGTTCCATGGAAAACAACTCAAGCTAAAGAGAAAGCTCTATCGGGACAGGAGCCACTTCTGTTTTGTTCATTCATTCAGAGAATGCCTCACACATAGCACATGCTCAACTTGCTAAATGAATGAGCAAATTGATAGTGCTTAGATAATACTTGAGGGAGATAATATTTGAGGGAGTGCTTAGATAATACTTGAGGGAGTTGATCCTGTGTTAGGTGTTGTACTGGGTGTTTTAAGTGTATCAACATATTTAATCTTCACTGCCACTTCTGAGATACTATCAATACCAATCCTTATTTGCTAATGAGGATGCTAAACTAAGCACAGCTAAGAATCATGCCCAAGTTACTCTAGTTAGAAAGAGGTGGAGCTAGACTCTGAACCAAAGTCCTCTGGATCTATAGTCCATGTATTATGCACCTTATATTTTAGAACTAGAATGTCTTTAGCTTTACTAAGAAAGTGGGAAGCCTTTTCTTTTGTTTGTTTTAAATTTTGATTATTAAATGACACCAAAGTAGCATCCTTGATATATGCCATTTCACTCCTTTCTCTTCTTTTGCCTAAATAAAATGGCAAGCTTGAAAGCATCTAACACATTGTTCAAGGGTGTGTATTCTCATTCTCTCTCTTTATTTTAAAACTTCACCCTTTTTTCATCTTCCTTTTCCTTCCCTTGTCTTTCTCTTTTCTTTCTTGATTTAAATATCTTCTTTCCTTATTCTTCTCCTTGAAATCAAAGACAATTAAACAGGTATAGGAGAAAAACAGAAGAGTTCCTTCTACACTTTGCCTTAAAAGTAAGACATCATAGCAACAACAATTGAAATAGGGTATTTTATCAAAGTTGTATTAATTAGACAAATCATATTTTTAAGAATATTTCCCCATGTTTAGTTCAATATACATCTTCTAAACACATTTGGTATAAGATAAAAATGCACACATGACAAGGAGGAATGTTCCGTAATTTCATCATGCTTATAGTCCAATGGAAGAGAAAGATACACATATCTTTATTATAAAAATAAATTATATATATGTAGAAAGATATGTGTATCTTTCTCTTCTACTGGTCTATAAGCAAACTGAAATTATAGAACATTCCCCCTTGTCATAAATGGCTTCCCAGGTGGTGCTAGAGGTAATCTGCCAATGTAGCAGACTTAAGAGAGGCAAGTTCGATCCCTGGGTTAGGAAGATCCCCTGCAGAAGGGAATGGCAACCCACTCCAGTATTCTCAGTTGGAGAATCCTGTGGATGGAGGAGCCTGGTGGGCTATAGTCCATAGGGTTGCAAAAAGTCAGACACAACTGAAGTGACTAAGCACAAACATAAGTAAAAATTGAAGTATTTATGAAATCAGGTAGGAGATTAAAAATTGTTACTAGATTAGGTGGGCTTGATGGGGGAGGTTTTAGTTTACATTTTTATAGAAGAATAGGAGTTTGATAAGTGGCTAAGGAGAATAGGAAGTAGGCCCTTTTAGGCTTAAGGATATAGGATGTGCAAATGACAGGGAAGACTGTTTAGAAAAATGTCTTATGTGCCTGAAGCTAAGAGTGTATATGAATCTGGACAAGTTGACTAGAGCCAAATATCAGACATTCCTGAATACCGAGCCACACACCTTTGGCTTTCCTCAACAGGCAGTGGAAACCCCTGAAGGTCCGGGACTAACGTAGGCTCCTACTCTTGCTTATGCTGGTACAATCTACTGTCGACAGAACAGTCAAGGGTATATTTTTAAATGTCAGCTAGTACCTCAGCATGTAACTGTGTTGTAGATCCTCATATCACTCAGAAGGAAAACAAACTCTCACTGTAGTCCAACTACACCTGTGATCACATGCCAGTTCCCTCCTAATGTTACTTAGGATATGTAGCAGTATGATACTCAAAGGCAACTAAAAACGTGGCAGGAACATACAACAGATCTGACCATCACAGAGGCAAAGATGGATGTCTCCAAATTCAAGACCATATCTGGGGGCCCAGGTTCATCTATACTTTCTGTCTTTTGCTGCAAGAGGATGATGCTACAAAGTTTGTTTGATACATGATTTTCCCCTATCATCTACCTCATGATCCATCTCCCTTGTTGTTGCTCAGTTGCTCAATGCAGCCCCATGAACTGCAGCTCGCCAGGCTTCCCTGTTCTTTACTGTCTCCTGGGGCTTGCTGAAACTCACATCCATTGAGTCAGTGATGCCATCCAACCATCTCGTCCTCTATTGTCCCCTTCTCCTCCTGCCTTCAATCTTTCCCAGCATCAGGGTCTTTTCCAATGAGTGGGCTCTTCACATTGAGTGGCCAAAGTATTGGAGCTTCAGCTTCGGCATCAGTCCTTCCAGTGAATATTCAGGGTTGATTTTCTTAAGGATTGACTGGTTTGATCTCCTTGCAGTCCAAGGGACTCTCAAGAGTCTTCTCCAACACCACAGTTTGAAAGCTTCATTTCTTTGGCACTCAGCCTTCTTTATGGTCCAACTTTCACACCCATACATGACAACTGGAAAACCAGTAGCTTTGACTTCACGGACCTTTGCTGGCAAAGTGGTATCTCTGACTTTTAAAATGCTGTCTAAGTTTGTCATAGCTTTCCTTCCAAGGAGCAAGTGTCTTTTAATTTCGTGGCTACAATCAACTGTCTGCAGTAATTTTGAAGCCAAAGAAAATAAAGTCTGTCACTGTTTCCATTGTTTTCCCATCTATTTGCCATGTTGTGTTGGGACTAGATGCCATGATCTTTGTTTTTTGAATATTGAATTGTAAGCCAGCTTTTTCCCTGCCTAGAGAACCCCAAGGACAGAGGAGCCTGGTGGGCTACAGTCCAAGGGGTCACAAAGGGTCAGACGGAATTGACTAAGCACACATACATGCAAAAAATATGTGATAAAAGGGTATATCTGGAGATATATGAAATTGAGTAATAAAAGAATCATATGTACATGTACACGAGTAATCAGTCATGTCCAGCTCTATGTGACCTCATGGATTGGAGCCCCCTTAAGCTCTTCTGTCCTTGGGATTCTCCAGGCTAGAATACTGGAATAGGTTGTCATTTACTACTCCAGGGCATCTTCCTGACTCAGGGATCAAATCTGCATCTCCTGTGTTTCCTGCATTGGCAGGCAGATATTTTACCACTGTGCCACCTTACCCACATTATTATATGTTATGTTTCCAGTATTTAGTACAGTTCATAGTACCTAGTTCAATAAATATTTGCTGAATGAATGAAAGTTTATGGTAAATTCTCTAACTTATAGACAAGTGGCTTGCTTGCTTCACAAAAAAAGAATTTGTTTTGTAGGAGAGACATATATTCCTTTTGAAAGTGAAAGTGAAAAATCACTCAGTTGTGTCCAACTCTTTGTGACCCATGAAATTCTCCAGGCCAGAATATTAGACAGGTTAGCCTTTCCTTTCTCCAGGGGATCTTCCCAACCCAGTGATTGAACCCAGGTCTCCCACATGGCAGGTAGATTCTTTACCAGCTGAGCCACAAAGGAAGCCCAAGAATACTGAGTGGGTAGCCTACCCCTTCTCTAGTGGATTTTCTCAACCCAGGAATTGAACCGGGTTCTCCTCCATTGCAAGCAGATTCTTTACCAACTGAGCTATCAGGGAAGACTCTAACTTAACTATTTATTTATTTAATTGAATTGTTCATTCAATAGATATTTCTTGAGTACCCACTGTGTACCAGAACTTACCAGACTTTGTATCTGGAAATAGTAAGATAAACAAAACAGACCCTAGGAGAGTTTATAGTCTGGTGAAAGAAATAGATATGTGCACAAATAGTTGTAATGCAATATGATAGTTTTATTAAAAGGAATATGTATTGTGACCTCATGACACAACAGGGTAATCTGTTCAGCTTGTTGAAAAAGGAAAGGGGATTCAGGAAAGATTGACCCAAAATGCATTTTAAAGGGTGAATAAGGAGTTTTGACAGTCCTTTTTTTACTCTACTCAACGTACTATTTAAATTTGTCAAGATAATTAAAATATTATCTTTTCTTTGTGTGCTTGGCTTTTAAGATCTGTTTCCTATTTATGATATCATTTTATGTGCTTTGCTAATTATTAGTCCTTTATTATTATACTGGTTTTATTGCACTCAAGATTCCTAAATAACAGTAGCAACCACTATGAAATAGATGTCACTGAGAAGGTAACAGGCCAATTAAATATTTATTTATGTTAAAAAAAATAAAACATCATTCTAATCCTGAATAAGCAAAAATAATTTAAGTAGTTTCATGGTTTTAAATTGGACTTTTTACATATCAAAACTTGAAGAGCTATCTGTTCAACAATAGACTTATTTTCTTCATCATCTCCTTGTTTAAAATTCATTTGTGATGCAAAGTGAAAGTGAAAGTGAAGCCACTCAGTCTTGTCTGACTCTTTGCGACCCCACTCACTGACTATAGCCTACGAGGCTCCTGGGTCCATGGGATTTTCCAGGCAAGAATACTGGAGTGGGCTTCCATTTAAAAAGAAACATCAAATAGTTGATTTTGCTACATGTTTACTAAAGTGTAGTAGTTTTAGCCCTTGATTCACTCACATGGAATCAACAATTGTATTTTTAAGAAAACTCCCCACTGTCAGGGGTCAAGGCATCTTCTAGCTCCTTTGATTTCTTAGAGTTATAAACAACACAATTTATTCTTCTTGTAACATGAAAATATAGGCATTGGTGAAAGTTCCATTAAAAACTAGCTGCTGGCAATTCAAACTCAGTGTGACTAAAAGAGCTTCCAGATTTGAATTATGAATTTGGGGGTGAAACAATATTCTTTCATTACATTATTCATTTCCTACTAGAAAACAGTACTTGAAATCCTGTTTTCATTAATAAGAGGTGGTTAAAAATACATTGGTGGAGTTGTTTTATTATTACTATTATTATTCTTATGGTAGATGAGAACCAGTCTCAAGCATAGCTGAACATGTCTGCAACATTCAGTTTCTGGAACATAACATAATTCACATTCAAAGAGGCAACTGTCCTCTTGTGAAACAAAGTGGAATCCATTAAATAGACTCCCCACAGTATCCCAAGCTTGGTGAATCACTAGGTGCAATCTCTCAGTGAAAATTCAACATGACTGTTAGCCAAGTACCCAGAGGAGTTTCTCTCTATGTATAAGATTGTGATCTTTCCAGTGTATAAATATAGTCATACAATTCAACAGCTCCAAATTCTTCAAACCCTCCTTCAGTATAAAAAGCTAAACATTTTTTTTCAATACAGTTGAGTTCATTCTATCTGCCTAGAGTTCCGTTTCAATTTTCTCCACTCCAGGCCTCAAACTTCACAGTCCAGCAACACTAATCTACTTTTAGAGCCTAGAATACATGCCGTGATCTTGCCTTTGCTCATGCCTTTGAATATATTGTTTTCTCTACTCAGGTGATGGTCCCCTTTGGTAAAACTATCTGTTAAATCATCTTCCCTTTGCCCAGGCAATTTTAAATATACAATTTTCTGTCTCACTGCAGTTTGCCCATACAGTTCTAATATTTCTAGGATTGTATTATAATTGTTTGATATCTTTCCTCATACACACACACACACACACACACACACATATGGTCTTGGAAGAGAAAATCTCTGTTTTTTCAGCATTTAGTATAGCATCTGGCCAATAAAAAAGACCCACAAATATGTGTGTATGTATGTATACATACATACATACATACATACCAGGGAAGCCCTATCCCTAGTATCTCTGTCAGTAAAGAATCTGCCTGCAGTGCAGGAGAACCAGATTCAATCTCTGGGTTTAGAAAATCCCCTGGAGAAGGAAATGGCAATCCACTCCAGTATTCTTGTCTGGAACAGAGAAGCCTGGCAGGTACAGTCCACAGGCTCTCAAGAGTTGGACATGATTTAGTGACTAAACCAAACCATATCATACATACATACATGCATATATATATATATATGCATGTACCGTGTCCGACTCTTTGTGACCCCAGGGACTATACAGTTCATGGGATTCTCCAGGCTGTTCCCTTCTCCGAGGGATCTTCCCAACCCAGGGATGGAACCCAGGTGTGGTGCATTACAGGGGAATTTTTTTACCAGCTGAGCCATCAGGGAAGCCCAAAAATACTGAGTGGGTACCTATCCATTCTCCAGAGGATCTTCCTGACCCAGGGATTGAACTGGGGTCTCCTGCATTGCAGATGGAACTGAAGAGCTTCAAATTAGTTTCCCTTAAGGTTTCACTTTTAGCTTGATTTCACTGCTGGTAAATATTCAGTTTGATTTGCAACAGACCACTGATCCCTTGTCATCTGAATCCTAGACCCCAAAGGGTAATTGAGGCAAGGATAATTGTCTCAATTTGCCAAGCCATGGAGACAGCCTCTTCATTATTACAAATACAATAAAAGGTGCCATCGTTGTAGTCGTTGTATCACTTGACTATTGTAACGTTTTAGGGCCGAGGAAATTCAGGCTAGGAAGCACAACAAATTTCCTGAGGCCACACAGCTGTTACGTGGCAGAGCTGAGACTTAAACACAGGTAGACATGGTCCTGCTGACCGCTCAGTGAGAATTGCTGTGGCTGTAGTTCTCAGCCAACTGCATGAGGACAAGATCTGCTTAGGCTGAGCTTTTTTTTTTTTTCAATGTTATTTTTATCCGTGCCGGGTCTTCATTGCTGCATGCAGGCTTTCTCTAGTTGCAGCGAGCAGGGGCTATTCTCTACTTGCAGTGGTTTCTCTTGTTGTAGAGCATAAGAAGATAATTGCCTAGCTCTAGAGCTCAAAGGCTCTAGCTCTGCGGGCTCAATAGATGTGGCACACAGACTTAGCCCTGCGGCATGTGGGATCTTCCTGGACCAGGGATGGAGCAAGATGCCCGTGTGCCCGGCACTGGCAGACAGAGGCTTCAGCTGAACGTTTAAACTTGCAGCACACACAGGGAAGGTGAGCCCTCCAGGATACACACAAAATGTGTCCTACACATCTTCATTTCTTTTCTGGAACTCTATTCCTGCCCTATTCTCCCAATATGCAAGTTCCTCAGACAATGCCATGATGCTT
>SJYV01047883.1:148084-220663 GCA_006410875.1 Neotragus pygmaeus | reverse complement strand
AACATAGTGATTGTAGACAATAATACTGTGCTATAAGCTTCAAAGTTGCTAAGAGACTAGATCTTAACTGTTCCCACCACAAAAATGATCATTTTTTTATGATAGTATTCTTTAGTTTTATGATAGTACTTTAAAAAGATTTTGTTTACTGATTTATTTTTGGCTTCACTGGGTCTTAGTTGCTGCGTACAAGCTTCCTCTAGTTGTGGTGAACGGGGGCTACTTTCTTGTTGCAATGAGTGGGCTTCTCACTGCGGTGGCTTCACTTGCTGTGGAACACAGGCCCTAGGGCGCATGGGCTTCAGTAGTTGTGGCTCAGGAGCTCCAGAGAACAGAGTCAGTAGCTGTGGCACAAGGGCTTAGCTGCCCTGTGGCATATGGGGTCTTCCTGGACCAGGGATCAAATCCATGTTTCCTGCACTGGAAGGTGGATTCTTAACCACTAGATGAATAGAGAAGTCCCAAAAATGATTATGTGACATGATAGATGTGTCAGCTACCGCTATGGTGGTGATCGTATTGCAAAATACAAGTGTATCAAATCCACAACGTTGTACACCTTAGACTTACACACTGTTATAGTTCAACTATATCTCAATAAAAATAAATTTAAAATATATACATAAATGAATATTGTCCACTATTAGAAATAGTTCCAATGCATATAAGATAAATAATGATAGCTGATATTTGCTGAGTACTTATGTCCAGTCTAATGCAATGTGCAACATGTGCTTCACCTCAAATTCTCACTGCAGTCCTGCCAGGTGGATTATATGATTTCTATTTTGTTCTTGAGAAAACTGAAGATCAGAGAGGTTAGTTGAATCGGCCACACATTGTCACACAGCAGAATCAGATGTGAATCTAAAATCTGTCTGACTCCAGTGCTAGTTTTTTCCCCAGAACACTTGGCTGCTTTTTGATTATTGTTAAGATCTTGAAAGACACAAATTAGATTTTGATTTATTCTTCTCCATTTCTTTCCAGCTCCAAGTACAGCCCAGTATGGAATTACCGGGAGCGCTGACGTTCTTTTCTCCTGCTGGTACCTTGTGTTGACACTGTCCTCTTTCACCAGCTTATTCTACCTGAAGAATGCCATTCTACAATAAATATAAAGACCCATAAAAGGCTTTTAAGGATTCTCTGAAAGTGCTGATGGCTGGATCCAATCTGGTACAGTTTGTTAAAAGCAGCGTGGGATATAATCAGCAGTGCTTACATGGGGATGATCGCCTTCTGTAGAATTGCTCATTATGTAAATACTTTAATTCTACTCTTTTTTTGATTAGCTACATTACCTTGTGAAGCAGTACACATTGTCCTTTTTTTAAGACGTGAAAGCTCTGAAATTACTTTTAGAGGATATTAATTGTGATTTCATGTTTGTAATCTACAACTTTTCAAAAGCATTCAGTCATGGTCTGCTAGGTTGCAGACTGTAGTTTACAAAAAAAAAAAAAACGAATATTGCAGTGAATATGTGATTCTTTAAGGCTGCAATACAAGCATTCATTTCCCTGTTTCAATAAGAGTCAACCCACATTTACAAAGATGCATTTTTTTTCTTTTTTGATAAAAAAGCAAATAATATTGCCTTCAGATCATTTCTTCAAAATAGAACATATCTAGATTTTTCTGCTCGCATGATATTCAGGTTTCAGGAATGATCCTTGTAATATAACTGGCTGTGCAGCTCTGCTTCTCCTTCCTGTAAGTTCAGCATGGGTGTGCCTTCATAAAATAATTTTCTCTTCATCTCCAACTAATAAAATGTTTTTGCCAAATTCTACAACTTGAAAGCAAAAATAAACCCCAATGATAAAGTTAATACTAACTATATCCTGTCTCTAAAGAACAAAGGAGCTATCAAATTGTAAAAATCTCTTCCCTCATTACCAATAGGGTTTTGAGAATTTTGCCCCACGCTAGCTCAGCTTTGTGATGAAAACAATTTAACAGATATAGTACAGGTAAATCCACTGTATGATTTCTTTAGTTGTAGCTAAATGTTAGATTCACTTTGGGAAACAATTCCCTTTAAAATGATAGCACAGTCCATCCAAAATTTTCTGGCAATACAGCATCTTTTCCTTTCACTATTACAGGCCAAAATTTTTAAGGTGGTTTGTCAGAAAGGACACAAAGTCCAATTACCTAACGTTAAATGAGATGGTAAACATCCAAAATTAATTTGGTTCTGTGGCAAATAAGTTGGTATGCTAGATATAGTGTTCTTGTGGACAGGAGCATTTTGCATATTTTCCAGCTGAAAACATCACTCAGTTGATAGTTTGGCATACATGTTGTACAAAAATGCTCCAAAATATAACAAATATTCCATCCTAGTATGCAGCAGATCAATCCCTGAAATAACTAATTCTGTGGCTAAATCTTTCCCTATAGCCATTTCAGCTTAAACAAGCAAAGCTAAAATGAAAAAAAAATATCATGATATATGTAAGATGTGTTCAAATGAAGACAAGCCATTAGTGATGAAGAATGTCTTAAAATAAATTAATTGCTAAATTATCATGGATTTTAAATTATTTCTATCACAAAGAATGAAAACTACATTTTTGAAGGAAATTGCTGTTATTCTACAAGTATTATATTACAAGAATAGTTCAATGGTTTACTCTTTACTAAAGACAGACCATAGCCTTGAAAGCCATTTGCAAGTTTGATAAAGTTACCAATTTTACTATCCCTAGAGAAATTTCTGCAAATAGTTCCCTTTTGCAAGTTATAACAACACCTGCTAATCTAGTTAGAAACAAGATATTTCACAGAAGTTGTATACATTTAAGATATCTAATGTAGATAAGTAAAATATAAGTAAAATTTTGTCCCAAAGTACAACATAAATCTATTTTAATTAGAAATGTGAATCCTAAATGAGGAGGCATATATATATACAACATTTCCACAAAATGGCAATGATATGGCATAATGCTGTTAAATTTACTGTAATAATTTATTATGTTATTTTGACTGATACACTAAGAAAGGCTTTTACAAAAACCACATATGACATTTTAACTTTGATTATTATTGATTTTCTTTTCAAAATCTTTTTGTGGAATCGGTGAGTAAACTACAAAATATTTTGTGTGTGTATTGCAGCTTTAAAGTGGCACACTCCATAATAATCTGCTTACTAGAAATAGAGGTGCTGCCACAGAAGTGTTAACCATCCGTACCATTGTTTGGGAGAAAGAAACAGAGCAAGAATGCATAGTATACAGTGATCGCTTTCCTAGAGTAAAAATACCTCCTCTTTGTAAGGTTTGTAGGGTAAATGTGAGGTAAATTGAGGTATAAACTATGGATGAACCAAATAATTAGTTCAAAGTGTTGTCATGATTCCGAATTTGTGGAGTCTGGTGTTTTTCCCATAGAATGTGACAGAAGTACAGTCATAGTTCAGTAGCTATATGTATTTGCCTTTATGTTAGAAAAGATTTTCTTGAGTGACATTTTTAAATAGAGGAGGTATTCACTATGTTTTTCTGTATCAAGCAGCATTCCTAGTTGTTAGGCCCCTGGACAGAGTGAAATCATGAGTATTTATGAGTTCAATATTGTTCAAATAAGGCTACAGTATTTGCTTTTTTGTGTGAATGTATTGCATATAATGTTCAAGTAGACGATTTTACATTTATGGACATTTGAAATGTCTGATTACTCCATTTTATGAGTCCTGATTGTACAAGATTGTTGCAATTTCAAAATAGCAGTTTTATGAAACTGATTTATCTTTTGATCTATAACAATTTTTCTAGCTATTCATTTCAGCATTATATTTCTACAGGTTCGATTTGTGGGACTCTTTTTGTTGCCCCTGAATTTTTTTCAAAGAAAGAAAAAAGAAAAAGCAGTTGAGAAAGTAGAGTAGAAAGAAAAAAGACTGAAAGGGGAAAAAGGAAAAAAGCAAGGAAGGAAAAGAAGGAAAGAGGGAAGAAGAAGGGAGAGGCTGGGAGGGAGGGAAGAGCCAGAATATTAGGGTAGTCGACGTAATTCACTTGCATTCTTTTAACTGCAACTGGTGTAATTATGCTTTATTTACAATGATCCCATTTGAAACATAAGTCCTGTTACACCACTGAGTTACTATTATGCAGCAATTGTATAATGAAAAGTACTGCCCAAACTATAGTATTGTGTTATGGCGGGGACACTACAAGTTTTGAGAGAGAGAGAACATCAAACTAAAGCCACTGTTGGGGAGTTCAAACTTAGCTGAAAAATTAATGCTTCATCATAACATTTAAGCTATATCTAGAAAGTAGACTGGAGAACTGAGAAAATTACCAGATAATTCAGGACAATATATATAAATACCCCAGTGTGTGAACTCAGAAAACTCTGAGAAATTTATCAAAGCCAATTATCTATATTGATTCAATTTACTGAATAACTGTTAATTTATCCATTGTGCTTAGCTTTGTGACACAGCCAAAAGTTATCTATTTAATCTTTTCAATAAAAATTGTTTTTTGAAATTCAGAAATGATTTAAAAAGAGGTCAGGTTTTTAACTATTTATTGAAGTATGTGGATGTACAGTATTTCAATAGATATGAATATGAATAAATGGTATGCCTTAAGATCCTTTGAATATGTATTTACTTTAAAGACTGGAACAAGCTCTTCCTGTCTTTTAGTAAAACATCCATATTTCATAATCTGATGTAAAATATGTTGTACTGTTTCCAATAGGTGAATATAAAGTCAGTTTATCAATTAAAATATGTACTGGACTCATTTGAAAATTCTACTAATTTGAGGGAAAAAGGAAGAAATAGTAAACATATTTCTGCTATTCCCTTCTTTTCTGTTGCTTCCACTGTACCACACTCACATCTTTCAGATACTCCAAAGCAACACAAGATGAAAATGTTAGATGCTACAATTTAAAAAGGATCCACTTTGTAGCCTTTCCCTCTGTTACTGATTCCCCAAAGGTCTAACAAGCTGAACTACATCTAGCCTGAAGAAGAAATTTTCTGGAAAGATTTTATTTATCAATTATTTAGAACTTTTACCTCTTAAAATGCATCACAGTAAGCAACAGAGACTGATGATGAAATCTTGTTGGTTTTACAGACTAAACATCTGAAAATGGAAATGCCTATAGAAGTTAGAGAGAGAGTACAATTTCATGAGATTGCTGGGTATAAAACAAGGAGTATATATTCCACTTCAAGGCATTCAGATACTATTTCAATAAAAACACCTTGCTTTCCAAACAAAATGTGATTTGACTGAAAGCCCATAGTTTGTAACAGCTGTAACATTTGTGTAAAACAAGGGCCACTCCAAATGAATGACTTAACCTCTCTTTTCCAAATCTGTCCATTTATACTCATCATGCAAATAAAAGAACAATGTGGTAGAGAAAATAACAAACTGTGCAAAAGATTTACACTTGATGCATTAAGCTATTTTAAAGTATAAGTGTCATTGCCATTCTGTGAAAACCATATCTACCAAATCTCTTTCCCTTTTCAAAACCAAAAACACGCACAAATAAACATCTTATTTTCCCTCTGGCTCATTATTTCTCCCTTTGTAATTTCTATTATGCAAACAATCACATAGAAACATACGTATCAAGTCTCAGACTCTGAAAGCTAGCATGTGAAGCAGAACTATTTTTCTCCCTGAATATCAGAGGTTAAAACACAGATACTTCAAAATGACATCCAGCTACTTGGAAGATAATTACTTACTTTTGCCTGGCAGGCAGAAATTTAAAAATTTTAAGAGAAAAACTTCCAAGAATAATTCATTCAAGATAATGTAATTTGATTCAAACACCAGAGTGTCAGTGTACTCACCCTGAACTTCCCAAGAAGCATACAGCTTCACACTCATATGCACTTTTCCCTAATAATCCCAGATTTATGGAAAATATTTAGAAATCGACATATATAGTAGAAAAAAAAAACTGGCAAATGAATGAATGAAATGAATGAAATGCAGTTTTCAGCCTAAAGCTCCTCCCACAGTTCTCCTAAGACAACCATGACTCACCCAAGGCCTTCAGCCTAAGAATTCTACTCAGTTCTGCTCACCTCAGAGACAGACGTGTCAGCTAGAGTTACTTCTGAAGTGTCACAGCTACCTCTATCTTGAATTTTACCATGGCAAAGTACTTTAGCAGACATTAAATGTACTTGTCTCATTGATGATGAAACGAGATTCATAAATTTTAAATCATTTGCTGAAGGTTATGCTTCTACTAAGTGGCAGATTTGAACCAAATGTGCAATGCAGAATACTCCCAATTTGTTTCAATATCCATGAGCCTCCTTAGAAATAAATATGACCACATTACTAGCTTTACAAACAATATATGTACATTTATATTTATATACAAATAACTTTGTTTATATGTATTTTTTTCCTTTAATGCCATCCCTTTATTTTCCAAAGCCTCCAGAGGTTATGTGGTTTAAAGATGAATCACATTATACATATCTAAAAATTTGAGTGTGCGACTACCTTTGGACACATAGCCCTTGATAATATTAGGCCTATCACATCAAATGGAGGCTCTTGTCATAAGCATATATATCTTTTTTATATAGCATTTTGCAAAAGCCTACCAAGTTTTGAATAACCCACTGACTATTCCTCAGGCATCTGCAATCAACAGAATTCTTAGAGAAATGGTGAGTAGAATATATACACACATTTTTTAAAATACACAATAGGATACTGATTTTAATCTTAAGCGATGTTGTTTGAGCCAATTTATGCCAAAATACTAATTATATGCACATCTGTTTGTGCTGGGGCAGGAGAATGAGAGAAAGATTCTAATTTTAGAAATTAAACTATATACAACCTAAGGAATACACTTGCATTTTGTTGTCAAAATAGAAATATACTGCAAATCCTGTAAATGTCACTCTAGTCTGAAAAAACAGAAAGCAAATCTTTCACATACATGTAAAATGAACACATCAATTCATTAATGAAGGACGTGGGAAATCTGGGTTCCATCCCTGGGTCATGACAATGTGAAGAAGGGAATGCAACCTACTCCAGTATTCTTGCCTGGAGAATGGCATGGACAGAGGAACCTGACAGGCTATAGTCCATGGGGTTGCAAAGAGTCAGACATGATTGAGCGACTATCACTTTCAAGAAGTTGCAACTGGATAAAAGGACAATCCAAAGAACAGGAACATTTATAGATCAAGAATATTGAAATTAATATGTTTATAGAGGCAAAACTGGATTCTTCCAGAGTAAGGAGAAGAATAAAGTTGTAACCTTAACCAACAGGACTTATTTATGCGTTGGATGACAAGATATACTTTGCCTTGCTATCATTGTAAAATCGTTCAAATGCAGTGAAAGATGGAGTCCCCATAGAATCAGAACCAGGTAAACTGCAAGAGTGCTAAGGAGTGCCTGGGTTTTTCATGCACACAGCTTTTCCCTTAAAATAATGAGATACAAAAGTCTTAAAAGCACATGAATCAAATGAATTGCCAATATTTTAAGGTTTGATAATATAACCTCTATTGTAATGATTCAGATAAAACCACATTATCTATATCTACTATTTTACATTTTCTGTATTCTAACTACTCATTTTCTTCCTTAACCACAAACCAATATCCAATAGTTTGAGACATATAGAAGGAAAAAAAAATTAAAACATAACAAGGATGACATTCTTCAATAATCTACCTTGTTGAAAAATGAATATATTTTGAACACTTGTTGAAAGAAAAAGTATTTATCATTTGGAGGGAGGAGCATTTAATTCTTGGGATAACAGGAATTTTTATGAAAAATAAGGAGAATGAAGTAACAGTTAACATGGCAATATCTCTTCAACCAAATACAACAGTAATGTTGAAAACACTGCAAGACACCATTGATGAACTGAATGGTCTGCTTCCACTTACTGCTAATGAACCTAGTACTTGCAAATTTTGGATTGGTAGAAGCTACAGGAGGTAACATGGTTCATTAGGCTTTCAAAGCTTTAAAATGTTAAAGGAGGTGGTTTTCTTCCTTCATTTCAAGTGAATTGCTAAAAGCATCATGATGTTCCTCAGTGGAACTTTGAATTTGTTAGTTTCTTTATTAATTTTGACTTTTTTACATTCAAAAAAGTTAACTTTACACTAAACACAGTATACTTCAACTTCCTGCAGATTTAAATTGTGCTTAAGCAAATACTCCAAGCACATGGAATTTCCTGAGAAAATTTCAAGACCTTATTTTAGAAAAAGGAATTAAGCAATATTCTTTACAGACTGGAATATGCTAATAAAAAGAGCAATTTCCTTGATTGCACCCAATAGAATCCATAGCACTCTTACATAGTTTTCTAAGTAGTTTCATAAATGTGGGTTGCAGTTGCCCTGAAACTTGACATCTCCCTACTATGCATTTGACAAGTAACCTGGTAAAAAAATGCAGTCAATAGCTCATTTATGACTTACTCCTCAAGAAATTGTTGCCAGAGATTTGAAACTGCTTCAAGCTGATGTCTTTCAAAACAAAGCACATGCTCACACATACAAACACAAAATCACTTTGCTGTCAGTGATCTGGAAAATAAGCTTCCAAGCCAGCCATGTGATGTTCTGGATAATTCAAAAAAGGAAGAAGAAATGACAACAGTGTAGCCAACAGTCTCTGTTTCTGTTTCATTTGCTAAGATTTTTGCAAAAGTAACATCTTGTGATTTAATTAATCAGAAGGTGGCACCTGCTTTAACTGCCAATATGGAGAAAAAGATTTGTTTTGCAATAAAATTTATTTTTGGAAATACATTTTTCCTGTTGATACTATGTAATTAGTTTATTATGCTTTTGAAAGCCTTACTATCTAATAATTTTAAATGTTGACAAAGAGAAAGACGGGTTTTTTTTCAACTTGGAATAATTTTTTTCCTGGAAATGTGTATTTCCAATTTTTAGATAGACAAACTTGCATGTATGTTCACAAATTTCTATTCTCTCATAATTCAATTGTAACAATATATTAACAAAATCTTTTTGGTTTAATATGTGATTGGAATATATCTTTCACCAAGTAACACAAGAACTTATATAATGATCTCCATTTTTACATTGAGATACTCATCTAATATCTCAGGCTAGCATCATTTCAAGAAGAATCTAGCATCTGTTGATTATGGATATGTTAAAAATCAACTTAGCTTAGAATAAGAAGACATTTATTTAATTTTTGTCAGATAACGCAAAATGTTCACATGACACTCATCCTTTCAGGCATTCATTCTACAAGAAAGTGTGATTATATAACCTTTGAAGAGACTTTTAAAAGGAATTAACTGATAGAGTTAATCTGGATGTTTAGAAGACAACCACCAAACTGGAGCAAAAGGTGTCTGTTTCTCTAATGCTTTCTCTAGGAAGCCAATCTCACCTTAAATTTGAAAAAAGAGAGAAGGAGAAGAAAAAAAGGAGGGGAAAAAGGAGGAAGAAAAGGACAGAGGGAAGAAGAAGCAAGGGAGGAGGGAGAGAGAGAGAGAAAAATTAACAATGTATTTTCTGTTCTGAAAAATAATAGGAAATTGTTCCCAAAGAAAGACTCTGTGTGTGTGTGTGTGTGTGTGCACGTGTGTGTGTACTTACTGCCTGCCCTGTGTGTGTGTGTGTACTTACTGCCTGCCCAGATCTATAATGAACAGCAATGCCTTCCCTTTGCAATATGACTTCAGTTTCCACACTTATAATTACTAAATACAGTGAGGCAAATAAAGTTTTCTATTCTGTATTTTGCAATTGTCATTCCTCTTATTTCTTTAAAAGTTAAATTGACACTCATCTATAATAGATTTTGGGTATTATATCATACTGTTTTCTGAAGAAAATATGACTATTTCATTTTATCACACATAATGAAAGAAATAAAACATCCATTGCTCTGTGACTTGGAGAGTTAATAGTGAATTCTCATAAGAAATTGCTTAGTAATAAAATAAAATCTGAATCTGAATATGTTATCACTTTGTAAATATTCACAGTAAAATACAGAGTCAGATCTTCTATAATTGTCAGAAATAAAATTTTGGTGATGTTTGAAAAAATCCCCAAAGGCATGTGAATTTAACTCTTTTAATTTCAGGCTTTCAGAAAAACTGAAAAACATTTTTCAAATGTAAATAAAACTTTATTTGAAGGAGTCTCAATATTTTATGTCTGTGATACCAGTATGGTCACATATCATAGTCTATCAGTCTTGGTTGGAAACAACAGAAACAGATTGGCTAGTTTGAGCAGAAAAGGAATTCACACACTCTTGGATAACTCTCAGAATGATGGAAAACCTGGAGAACAGGATGACATCAATACAGGAAATGCAACCAAAACTGCAGCCAATAGAGTGCCAACACACAGGTAAGATCATGCTACAGGTAAGGATGACATTTTCATGGACATCTGGCGTCTCCTTTGGAGTCTCAGCTCTACTACTGCTACTCTGAGTAATGCCTAAATATTTTCATATCTGCTTCATTTACCCAAGAGCCAAAATCCAGAGCAGTTGACCAAACCTAAGTTTATATAATCAAGAACTAAGTCCTCTCACTTGAATTTTAGAAGCAGGAGGAGGGGCCCTTTCTCACTAAGATTCATTCGTAGAAGACATTTCCAAGTGATAGAGTGCTTGGATACTATCTAGCCAATATATAAAAAAGGCCATTCCACGTGCTCTAAGCAGGTGAGTTTGTAAAAACTTGTACGTGAAAGATATATATTTGCTGTTAAGCTAATTTAGTGGAGATTCTCTATTTTAACTATTATCTAAGAAAATAGCTCAACTATACCTACATATTTAGATTTTTCTATACAAAATTCTTTGGCTTACTATAATGAATATATTGAACAATTTATCAGACTTTCTATTTTATTTGATGTAGTCTTGAGTAGTGGAGTTGATGTGAATTTTAAGTGTAATTCATAAATAATAATAAATTCAATTTAGGGAGTTGGATTTATATAGATAGATATGTTGCTGCTGTTGTTCAGTCCTCAGTCATGTCTGACTGTTTGCAACCCCATGGACTGCAGCATTTCCTTCTCCTTCACTATCTCCTGGAACTTATTCAAACTCATGTCCATTGAGACAGTGATGCCATCCAACCATCTCATCCTCTGTCATTCCTTTCTCCTCCTGCCCTCAATCTTTCTCACCATCAGGGTCTTTTCAAATGAGTCAGTTCTTTGCATCATGTGGCCAATATTGCAGTTTCAGCTTCAGTATCAGTCCTTCCAATGAATATTCAGAACTGATTTCCTTTAGGATCGACTGGTTGGATTTCCTTGCAGTCCAAGGGACTCTCAAGAGTCTTCTCCAACACCACAGTTCAGAAGCANCTTCTGCTGTATAATTGTAAGGGATTTGATTTAGATCATACCTGAATGGTCTAGTGATTTTCCCTACTTTCTTCAATTTAAGTCTGAATTTGGCAATAACGGGTGCATGCTTTCAGCCACAGTCAGTTCCTGGTCCTGTTTTTTCCGACTGAATAGAGCTTCTCCATCTTTGGCTGCAAAGAAGATAATCAGATTTTGATATTGACCATCCAGTGATATCCATGTGTACAGTCTTCTCTTGTGTTTTTGGAAGAGGGTGTTTGGTATGACCAATGCATTCTCTTGGCAAAACTCTATTAGCATTTGCCCTGCTTCAAACTGTACTCCAAGACCAAACTTGCTTGTTATTCCAGGTATTTCTTGACTTCCTACTTTTGCATTCCAGTACCCTATAATAAAAATGACATCTTTTGGGGATTTTAGTTCTAGAAGGTCTTGTAGGTCTTCATAGAACCGTTCAACTTAAGCCTCTTCAGCATTACTGGTCAGGGCATAGACTTGAATTACTGTCATACTGAATGGTCTCCCTTAGAAATGAGCAGAGATCATTCTGTCATTTTTGAGATTGCAACCAAGTTCTCTTTTGTTGACTCTTCAGACTCTTTAGTTGACTATGATGGCTGCTCCGTTTCTTCTAAGGGATTCTTGCCCACAGTAGTAGATATAATGGTCATCTGAGTTAAAGGCACCCATTCCAGTCCATTTTAGTTGGCTGGTTGGCATTGAATATCCACCTGCCAGGCAAAGGAGAGAAAGTGTGGAGGAGCATATGAGGTAGGCTTAGACACGACATAAATCATATCTACATTGGATCAGCCAGCACTCAGACTTACAGCTTCTTCCTATATAAAGAGAGTCTGGAATATCAGTACCAAAGAAAAAAGAGAAACTGATTTTTTAAATTTAGCCAGTCTCTGCCACAATCTCCTCTGTTGGTCACTAATATCCATTTTCCCTTTTGCTCCTGCATATAGAACTAATTCATCCACTCTCCTAAAATCCTATACAGTCATTGGATTTTGGTTGATGTCTAGTATCTTCTAGTNATTTTTTAAATTTATCCAGTCTCTGCCACAATCTCCTCTGTTGGTCACTAATATCCATTTTCCCTTTTGCTCCTGCATATAGAACTAATTCATCCACTCTCCTAAAATCCTATACAGTCATTGGATTTTGGTTGATGTCTAGTATCTTCTAGTAATATTAATACAAAAGCTCTCCATTAAATTCAAATGTGGTTTTTATGAATATAAAACAACATATTTCCATCTTAAACTCCCAAACCATATATATACCCACTTTACTAAGGTAGTGAAAAAATAAATAAAATCTTCCATTCAGAAAAGGAAAATAGTGACTATGGCAAGAATTTGTCAGTTCAATTCAGTCACTTAGCTGTGTCCGACTCTCTGTGACTGGACTGTAGTATGCCAGGCTTCCCTGTCCTTCACCAAGTCCTGGAGCTTGCCCAAACTCATGTCCATCAAGTCGGTGATGTCATCCAATCATCTCATTCTCTGTTGTCCCCTTCTCCCCCTGCCTTCAATCTTTCCCAGCATCAGGATTTTTTTCAGTGAGTCAGTTCTTTGCATCATGTGGCCAAACTATTGCAGTTTCAGCTTAGCATCAGTCCTTCCAATGAATGTTCAGGATTGATTTCCTTTAGGATTGGCTGGTTGGATCTCCTTTCAGTCCAAGGGACTCTCAAGAGTCTTGTCCAACACCACAGTTCAAAAGTATCAATTCAGTATCATGCATCGAACCTGGATGCTTGGGGCTGGTGCACTGAGATGACCCAGAGGGATGGTACAGGGAGGGAGGAGGGAGGGGGGTTCAGGATGGGGAACATGTGTATACCTGTGGCAGATTCATGTTGAAGACTCATTCTGCCCTGTTTTTCTTTGGCTTGGTTTTAGAATCATGTGCTTTGAGTCTGTTTCTTGTCTGTCTTCCCCACTATATTCTTAGTTCATGAAAGCCAGTTTTCATTGTTGTATACCCATACTAATCTAGGGAGTTGTTCAAGACTCAGGGGAGTAGAAGAGAGTATGAATGCATTCTTATGAATTTTTAAGAAAGCAACTAATAAATCATAATATCACTGTGATCAACTGTCCCTAGTGAAATATTTAAGCATTAGAAGAAACATGTTTCCAAGACAGTATGAGTTATTCTTTGGTGAAAGTACAGATTCATCAAGTCAAATTATCTTTTTAATTTATGTATGAATGACTAGTGTGTGGAAATTTTTCATGCAGAAGTCCCAAGAACAATCTTAGAATGAGAAAAAAGGCTGCAGGGTGTTATTTCCAAGATAGGTTGTTCCCATTAGAGCACTGTAGATTCTAGCTCCTTTTAGTAGTTCAGCTACAATTCATGACAAGGATAAAAATGTGAGCTTACTGGGAGACCCTGCAAACAAGTAGTTTTTTTTTTTTTTTTTCCTTGTGAGCAGTAGTTAAAGTATGACCAACCTAAATATCTCTAAATTTCCTTGATGGAGGCTTCTAGGACAAAGCAACAAGTAGTAAAATTTGTCTCGGCTTCCCAGGTGGCACTAATGGTAGAGAACCTGCTTGCCAATGAAGGAGACTTAAGAGACCCAGGTTCTATCCCTGCTTTGGGAAGATCCCCTGGACTCAGAAATGGCAACCCATTCCAGTACTCTTGCCTAGAGAAGCCTATGGACAGAGGAACCAGGTGGGCTATGGTCCATAGGGTTGCAAAGAGTCAGACACAACTGAAGCAACTTAGCTCTTTAAAAATAATAACTTAGACAATTACCTCTCGCTTTCACCTCTAATTATCATTTTATTTTCATCATCATTTGTTTTAATCTCTAGTAGACGATCTGTGTAAAGCTAAGGCTTGACTTCATTGTGAATCACTTTCAAGGATATTGACATCTTTTTATAGACTGAAAGAGCCTGTCCCTTCCAAATGCATATTGAGCTGAAATCCTAATCCCCAATATGATGGTATTATGTGAGGCCTTTAAGAGGTGATTAGATCATGGGAGTGGAACTTGGATAAATGAGATACATTGGGCTTCCCAAGTGGCACCAGTCATAAAGAACTCTCCTGCAAATGCAGGAGATGCATAAGAGATGCTGGTTTGAAACCTGGATAGGGAAGATCGCCTGGAAGAGGGCACTTCATACAGTCCATAGGGTCACAAAGAGTCAGATATGACTGAAATGACTTAGCACACAAGCACATGCCCTACAGAGAGCTGTCTTGCCCCTTCTGATAAGAGAAGACACAGCTAGAAAACTACAGTCTGTGAACCAGAAGGCAGCGAGATCTCAGCACCTTAATACAACAGTTTTCAATCTCCAGAACTGTGAACCATAAATGATGTTTGTATCAGACACCCAGTCTATAACTATGTACACACATATGAACAAGGGTTTTGTCTGTAGACAGCTCCTTGCATTCTTCTGGAATCATGAGGAAAACCTCTTTGGTATTGATGTGAAGACACAGTACTTTTCATTCTTATGCCCTCATGGAAAACATACATTTTTCTCAGCTACTCAGGGAGTTATATTTTCTCTTCATTTTTCTCAGAATAGCCAAAGAGTCAGTATTCTTTAATATATATATTTATAATGTCTACTAGAAGCACTGCAACAAATTTCTATCACCACATTACAAATTGGATAAAGTTTTAGATCATCTTAATTCAGTAATTTGTCTTCCTAAATATGAAAAAGTGAAGAGTTTTATTTCCTTTGACTAACATGAACTTGGGAACTAGAGTCAGGGTTGTTTTTTGTTTTTTTGTTTTTTTTTTTTTCCCTTTGACTTATTAAAGCTTGAATTCTATCATCCATTTAATTTTATCCTCATTATACATTTTATTTTTACTAGTTACCACAGACTTAATGATTCTAAATATATAGTCTGTCAGCTCAGGACATCTGCAATAAGCATTTTTTTAAACCTTGATTATGGTACATAAAACCTTTAGAGAATTACACAAAGCTTATACTATTCATTCCATTTTTAATTCATCCCTTCAAATTAATGGTTTCTATTAATTAGACAACAAAAACTGAAAAGGGAAAAAATTGAAAGTGCAGCGTTTTTCATCTAAAGGTACACTGCTGTAAGAGATGTTAAACAGTTGAGTTAGATTTTAATGAATTCTGAGATAAGTTTTAATTAGGGTTGACATATGAACTGAATAGCCCTACTGTACCCTATACATGAAGGGTTCTTTTAAAAACTAAACCCTAGAATTATTATATGTAATTAGTGTTACCAATGAAAAGGTATGAATGGCACATTTTTGGTGCCAGGAGAATATTAATTCAGACCTCATTCCTACTAAGCTTCCAGTTCACACTGGCCATTTGCTAACTGTGCCATATTTCATGAAAGTTAACATTTGGACATTTAGTCCCTGAACAAAAAGTATAAGGACATTAAACTTCTGCTGCTGTTCCGTTGCTCAGTCATGTCTGACTCTGGAACACCATGGACTGTAGACCTCCAGGTTCCTCTGTCTATGGGATTTCCCAGGCAAGAATACTGGAGTGGGTTGTCATTTCCTTCTTCAGGGGATCTTCTTGACCCAGGGATTGAACCCAAGGGTCCTGCCTTGCCAATGGATTCTTTACCACTGAGCCACCTGGGAAACCCCCAAGGATCATGTATCTGTTGTTATTGTGCTTGTAATTTCTCTAATTAATTTAACTCTAGATCTACATGATTTTTTAACTGTTGTTCTTTAAAATATTCCACATATGCCACAGATCCAGTCTAATCTGAAAGATGGTGAAGAATTTCAACAACCACACAGTTCAGGTAAACTTAATAGACAGTAATGCTGCAAATGTACCAACTGTGCCAACTTCTATTAGAGCACATGTCTTGTTAGTTAGCCAACAAATAAATGACTCACTTTAAAGGAGAAATTTATCTGGCCCACTGGACAGTGAGGTAGAATTCCTGTAACTCATCTAATTCAGTACTGAAGAGACAGAATGAGGTTATTTTAAAATACTGCTCTACCCCCACACCTTTAGAAAGTATTCAAACAAACATCAAAACTGCTTTCAAGGTCACCTAATAATTTTATGTCACTGAAAATCACAAAATATGGTTCTTGACGAAAACTCTTTTTAATTCCTATCAAAATTAACAACTTGAAAAAGTACATGCAAAAGTATCTTGCTAAAATAATAAAAGATCTCCTGGCAGACTTTATGATAGTGACAAAAATGTGACCTAGAAGACTTTCAAGTCAGTTTTAAGAAACTACAGATTAGATTAAAATATCACCAGAAACATCATTATCAACATCAGTATTATAATACAGATAGTAATATACATAGGGCTTCCCTGATAGCTCAGTGGGTAAAGAATCCACCTGCAATGCAGGAGACCCTGGACTTCCTGGATTGGGAAGATCTGCTGGAGAAGGGATAGGCTACCCACTCCAGTGTTCTTGGGCTTCCCTTGTGGCTCAGCTGGTAAAGAATCTGCCTGCAATGCCAGAGACCTGGGTTCGATTCCTGGGTTGAGAAGATCCCCTGGAGAAGGGAAAGTATATCCACTCTGGTATTCTGGCCTAGAGAATTTCATGGACTATCTCCACGAGTGGGACACAACTGAGAGACTTTCACTTTCATTCTTTGAGCTACACCACTTCATGGGCACTATAAAAAAAAAATAAAGATCCTGTCCTGTTGAAACAAATCAGGCTATGGTTAGTATTAATCTATATCAAGGGTCAGTACACTTTTCCTCTGAAGGGTCAAACAGTAAACATTCTAGGCAAAAGCTGCGTTGCAACCATTCAACTTTGACACTGCAGCATGAGAGCAGCCATAGGCCATAGGTAAATGATTTGATGTGACCTGTTTCAATAAAACTTTATTTATGTACACAATTACTCTGCATAATTTTTGCCTTGTAATATATTCTTCTCTTGATGTTTTTCTAACCATTAAAAAATTTAAAAATCATTCTTAATCTGTGGGCTGTTCAGAAACAGGTGGTACCCTGGATTTGGTCCATGGAACAAGATTTAATCTATGGGATATAGCTTTCCTGGAACAGGCTCACTTTATATCTATTGACCCAACCTAATTATCATTTCCCCTTTCAATCTCATAGTTTTTGTTTTATATGGTTTTATATGGTCACCCTAGCTGCAGTGAAAATTTACACAAATTATATGGTCACCCTAGCTGCAGTGACAGAGAAGACAATGGCACCCCACTCCAGTACTCTTGCCTGGAAAATCCCATGGGCCGAGGACCCTGGTGGGCTGCAGTCCATGGGATCGCTAAGAGTCGGGCACGACTGAGCAACTTCACTTTCACTTTTCACTTTCATGCATTGGAGAAGGAAATGGCAACCCGCTCCAGTGTTCTTGCCTGGAGAATCCCAGGGACAGGGGAGCCTGGTGGGCTGCCATCTATGGGGTTGCACAGAGTCAGACACGACAGAAGCAGCTTAGCAGCAGCAGCAGCAGCAGCTACAGTGAACATTTATCCAAACAAAACGAAACATGCAAGATACCAATTTTACAGCAGACATACATGTGAAAAAATACTTTACCTATAAATATCAGTAGTGAAGTCGCTCAGTCGTGTCCGACCCTCAGCGACCCCCTGGACTACAGTCTACCAGGCTCCTCCATCCATGGGATTTTCCAGGCAGGAGTACTGGAGTGAGGTGCCATTGCCTTCTCCTACAAATAGACAACTCGTAGGAAAAGTCCCNTCAACTTATATAGAGTAATAATAGTTAATGTTTTGGTACATTTATCAAGGGCAAGCTATCTGCTACAATTGCACACAATTCTCATATATTCCTCACAGTAAGCCTATAACATATTAAGGACTATTATTTTGTCCATTTGGCAGGTGGAGAATCTGAGGCACAAACAGATGAAATAACTTATTCATGAATGATGGGTGGAACTAGGTTTAAAACAAGGGGATCTAAATCCAGAGTCGGTTGTTTTAACCATAACTCTATACTATCTTCCTGCATGTTATTTTTTAAATGATATGTTCACAAATCTTAAAAATTCTAGGACGTTAAAGTGGCTGACTGATACGCTTCACTAAAATATACCAGAGAATGAACCATCTGTGTCAAATCTATATATGAATTCATACATATATAAATNTCTTCCTGCATGTTATTTTTTAAATGATATGTTCACAAATCTTAAAAATTCTAGGACGTTAAAGTGGCTGACTGATACGCTTCACTAAAATATACCAGAGAATGAACCATCTGTGTCAAATCTATATATGAATTTATACATATATAAATATATATATATTATATATATAGTAAGCTACAATAAAATACTTCATATATAACATATATTAAAGTATATATATTATATATATCTATAAATCTATATGTGAATTTATATATATATGTCACTTATACATAATTATTTATATGTACTATATATAATAGACAACAATTAATTCATTTAGGTATTGAATCTGTCAACTTCCTCTTATTGAGAGCTATCAGACAAATAGTAAATATCTGCTCTCTCTACCACACCATTTCTCTTGAGCAATGCGTTCATTACTTTCACACTCTATAGAGGTCATAGGATTTTAGGAGAGTCACTTGTTCTATCAGTTGAATCTATTGTTGATGTCAGGAAACTATTGGCTGAACCTGTAGAAAAATGATAGGGTTATTACTTCAGGATTGCTCTCATTATGTGTGACTTTTCAAGTCAACATCTACCGAGAATACAAACAATAAAGTACATGCACTTACAAGATTTCAGGTTGCAGGAAGAATAGGATTCAGCAGGGTCACTGAATTTCCATTCTAGTATCAATAACTTGAGATAGGAGAACTTGTATTTTAACCTTTATTGAGGAATCAAATCTAAAAAGATTCTAAATTTGAAATATGGTACAAATATCTAACCTATGAATCTCATAAACACTTGTGTGATCATGACCTTTGGTAAAAGTAAAATTTTAAGGCAAGATATTGCATTAAAGTATCATTCAAATGGTTCAATCCTTTTTATAGTCTCATTTTAGTGCTTTTTAAAAAAGTTAAAAAAAAAAAAAAAAAGGTTTTTCCATGAGAGACTCCAGAAAGGAAGGCAGCCCTGCCAATAACTTGATTTTAGTTCAGTGAGACCTATTTGGTCTTCTGAGCCTCAGAACTGTAAGAAAACAAATTTGCATTGTTTTAAACTGTTAAAACTGTGGTGAAAATTTGACACCACTCTAATGGCAGAAAGGGAAGAAGAACTAAAGAGCCTCCTGATAAGTGTGCAAAAGGACAGTGAAAAAACTGGCTTAAAACTCAACATTCAAAAAACTAAGATTGTGGCATTGAGTCCCATCACTTCAGGGCAAATAGAAGGGGAAATAGTGGAAGCAGTAACAGAATTTATTTTCTTGGGCTCCAAAATCACTCTGACCATGACTGCAGCCATGAAATTAAAAGACACTTGCTCCTTGGAAGGAAAGCAATGACAAACCTAGGCAGCATATTAAAAAGCAGAGACATCACTTTGATGACAATGGTCTGTATAGTCAAAGCTATGGTTTTCCCATTAATAATGTACAGATGTGAGATTTGGACCATAAAGCTTGAGTGCCAAAGAATTGATGCTTTTGAATTGTGGTGCTGAAGAAGACTCTTTTCTTCTTCCCTGACCTTTAAAAAATTTGATTGAAACTTTATTTTTTATTCTTCTCACTAAATGTTACATATATTACTTCTTTTTTTCATATTTTATTTATTTGTTTTATTTTTTTACTTTATAATACTGTATTGGTTTTGCCATACATTGACATGAATCCACCACAGGTGTACATGAGTTCCCAACCCTGAACCCCACTGCCACCACCCTCCCCATATCATCTCTCAGGGTCATCCCAGCGCACCAGCCCCAAGCATCCTGTATCCTGTATCGAACCTAGACTAGAAATTTGTTTCTTACATGATAGTATACATGTTTCAATGCCATTTTCCCAAATCATCCCACCCTCTCCCTCTCCCACAGAGTCCAAAAGTCTGTTCTTTACATCTGTGTCTCTTTTGCTGTCTCGCATACAGGGTTATTACCATCTTTCTAAATCCCATATATATGTGTTAGTATACTGTATCGAGAGTCCCTTAGACTGCAAGGAGATCCAACCAGTCAATCGTAAAGGAAATCAACCCTGAATATTCATTGGAAGGGCTGATGCTGAAGCTGAAGCTCCAATACTTTGTCCACCTAATGGGAAAAGCTCATTGGAAAAGATCCTAAAGCTGGGAAAGATTGAGGGCAGGAGAAGGGGTCAACAGAAGATGGGATGGTTAGACAGCATCACTGACTCAACGAATATGAATTGGAGCAAACTCTGGGAGATAGTGGAGGACAGAGGAGCTTAGCCCTGGCATGCTGCAGTCCATGGGGTCACAAAGAGTCAGACATGAGCTGAACAACACAACAACAATTTGATACAGCCACAATAGGAAACTAATACAACATCTAGTTTCATTCTCTTTCTGCCATCCTATTCCTTCTATATTTATATATTAATATAAAGAGAAAGGAGAGAAAGAAAAGAGGTGAGAGAGAGGAGGAGAGAGAGATAAACTATGAACTATGAGTTTTCATAGTAGGGAATATGTTAATACATGCCCTTATTGATTATATTTTAGATTCCAACATCAGCTTCTTCTGCTTTTCTCTGCTAGATAATATTCAAACTTAAAGTGATCTTAAAAGAATTAATAGGCTTTAGAAGTTCAAGTTAATAAAGGTTTCTTTTAGATTAATTAACTATACAAATAGAGAGCAGAGTGCAAATCAGTTTGGTGCTCCTGCAGGATGCTATTAGAGAGAAAATATTACTGTCATTTTCACTAGAATGAGATATAATTTTTTTCTGCCTGCTCATTCAGTTTGTAATACATAGAAATTCAGACACCATTGTGTTTGGTTAATAACTTAATGCTTTACCTAAAACTACAATAATGGGAAATTCTGATAAATTAAACCAATATCTACTGAAATTAGAGTTTAGAAAAAAATGCTCTCATGTGATAATTACAAAATAAGCTGTTGCTAGCAGTAAACTTTACCTGTTATATCATAAGAGCAATTAATGGTCCTGCTGAAATAATTTTATAGCTATAAAATGCAATAGCATTTTTTTTTTACCCAATAAGAACATTTTCCTCAAATGAAAAAAATTAGTCCAAAATGCTAGTTTCCTTATTTTATTTCTAGCCAAAGGACTAGTCAATTAATAATTATGTGTTGCCTGATTAAAATTTCTTAATCTTTTATCTTTGAACTGAATTTCAATTTATATCAGTATCTTGAAGCAGTAATGATATTTTCATTTCACATGACAAATTTGATTAATAAGAATATGATGTATAAAATGACAATGATGTTAGTATAATTTGCACAGTTTGGTCTTCAAGTGCAGTGCTTTTGAAATAAGACCTATAGAAATTTTATTGTAGCTACCACCTTCATAAGCAGTTCAATTAGTTCCTTACCATTTGTGATCTTCTGCCTACTATTTGATTGGATTGTTTTCATACTGTTAAGTATCATGAGCTTTTTGTAAGTTTTGGAGACAAATCTCTCATCAGTCTCACTGTTTGTAAATATTTTCTCCCATTCTATAGGCTGTCTTTTCATTTTGTTTATCGTTTTCTTTGCTATGCAAAAGTTTTTAAGTTTAATTGGGTCTCATTTGTTTATTTTTGCTTTTATTTTCATTACTCTAAGAGATGTATCCAAAAAAATATTACTGCAATTTATGTCAAAGAGTGCCCTGCCGATATTTTCCTCTAGGAATTTTATAGCATCTAGTCTAACATTTAGGTCTTTAATCCATTTTGTTTGTATTTTTGTGTAGGGTGTTAGAGAATGTCCTAACTTCATTCTTTTACATGCAGTTCTCCAGTTTTCCCAGCACGACTTTTTTTTTAATTTAAATTTATTTATTTTAATTGGAGACTAATTACTTTACAATATTGTATTGGTTTTGCCATACATCAACATGAATCCACCAAGGGTATATACATGTTCCCCATCCTGAACCCCCCTCCCATCTCCCTCCCCATAATATCCCTCTGGGTCATCCCAGTGTACCAGCCCCAAGCATCCTGTATCCTGCATCAAGCCTGGACTGGCGATTCATTTCTTATTTGATATTATACATGTTTCAAAGCCATTCTCCCAAATCATCCCACCCTCTTCCTCTCCCTCTCCCACAGCGTCCAAAAGACTGTTCGATACATCTGTGTCTCTTTTACTGTCTCGCATACAGGGTTATCATTACCATCTTTCTAAATTCCATATATACGCTTTAGTATACTGTGTTGGTGTTTTTCTTTCTGGGTTACTTCACTCTGTATAATAGGCTCCAGGTTCATCCTCCCAGCATGACTTACTGAGGAGACTGTCTTCCCTCCACTGAATATTATTGCCTCCTTTGTCATAGATTAATTTATCATAATGCATGACTTTGCTCCTGGTTTTTTTATTCTGTTCCATTGATCTAGATTTCTGTTTTGCACCAGTACTACATTGTTTTGATGACTGTAGCTTTGTAGTATAGTCTGAAGCTAGGGAACCTGATTCTTTCAATTCTGTTTTTCTTTCTCAAGATTTTGTTGGACATTTGGGGTCCTTTGTGTTTTAGAGAAATGCTGGGCTGGAAGAAGCACAAGCTAGAATCAAGATTGCTGGGAGAAATATCAATAACCTCAGATACGCAGATGTCACCACTCTTATGGCAGAAAGTGAAGAGGAACTAAAAAGCTTCTTGATGAAAGTGAAAGAGGAGAGCGAAAAAGTTGGCTTAAAGCTCAACATTCAGAAAACGAAGATCATGACATGTAGTCCCATCACTTCATGGGAAAAAGATGGGGAAACAGTGGAAACAGTGTCAGACTTTATTTGGGGGGGCTCCAAAAATCACTGCAGATGGTGACTGCAGCCATGAAATTAAAAGATGCTTACTCCTTGGAAGGAAAGTTATGACCAACCTAGACAGCATATTCAAAAGCAGAGATATTACTTTGCCAACAAAGGTCCATCTAGTCATGGTTTTTCCAGTGGTCATGCATGGATGTGAGAGTTGGACTGTGAAGAAAGCTGAGCACCAAAGAATTGATGCTTTTGAACTGTGGTGTTGGAGAAGACTCTTGAGAGTCCCTTGGACTTCAAGGATATCCAACCAGTCCATTCTAAAGGAGATCAGTCCTGGGTGTTCTTTGGAAGGACTGATGCTAAAGCTGAAACTCCCATACTTTGGCTACCTCATGCGAAGAGTTGACTCATTGGAAAAGACTCTGATGCTGGGAGGGATTGGGGGCAGGAGGAGAAGGGGACGACAGAGGATGAGATGGCTGGATGGCATCAGTGACTCGATGGACATGAGTTGGTGATGAACAAGGAGGCCTGACATGCTGCGATTGATGGGGTGTCAAAGAGTTTGACATGAGTGAGCAACTGAACTGAACTGAACTGAACTGTGTTTTTACAAAAATTTAAAAAGATTTTGTTTCATTTCTGTGAAAAATACATTTGTGAATGTCCACAGCTAAATTATATTTTCAATATGGTTGCAATAATCTTAAGAAAAAAAAACAGCTCATATAGACTAGAATTATTGTCATAAAGTTTAGTCCTAAGCCTTCTGAGGTTTACTCTCTACATAGTGGTGCCTTTTTTGGTAAAAACATTTAGGTAACAAATGGTCACAACCAGATGAAAATAGCCAAAAGTGCCTTTTTTCTAAAATGGAATACTTGCAAAGGAGTTATGTTGATAATATAAGTTTTTAGAATTTTCTGTCTCCTTACTCTTTAGTAATTTCCTTTAAAATGTTTTAATTTAAAATATTTTATTGTAATAAAAGACTCTTTTCTAGATATCAGAATCTTTTAGTAGATGCTCATTTTTTATGGGAGTTTTAACTTTTGAGATTATTAACCTTTAAAAATGCTTAAGCATTAAAATAATGATATACCTCTACATGACTTTCAGAATGACCAAAATCCAAAGCACTGACAACCAAATATCAGCAAAAATGTGGAAAAACAAACTCTTATTTATTACTGATGAGAATGTATTAGTATGGACACTTTGGAATGCTATCTGGAAGTTTCATACAAAATGAAACATATTTTTGACATACCATCTACAACTAAGCTTTGGTGTTTACTGGAAGGAACTAAAAACATGTATACACAAAACCCTGCATGTGGATGTTACAGCAGTTTTACTCATCATTGCCAAAACTTGGAAGCAACCAAGATATTCTTCAGTATGTGAATGGATAAATAAACTGTGGTACATCCAGACAATGAAATAGTATTCATCATTGAAAAGAAATAAGCTACCAAGCTATGCAAAGATATGGAAGAAAGTGAAATGCATATTACTAAGTTAAGGAAGCCAATCTGAAAAGGCTACATACTATGATTCTAACTATATGACATTCTGGAAAAGGCAGAGCTATGGAGATAGTAAGAGAATCAGTGGTTGTTAAGGGTTAGGGGAGAGGGACAGAGGAACTATCAGAGCACAGAGAATCTTTAAGGCAGTGAAACTATGCTCTATGATACTGCATGGTGGATACATGTCATACATTTGTCCAAATCCACAGAACGTACAACACCAATAGTGAACCTTAATGTAAGTTATACACATTGGGTGATAATCATTTGTCAATGTAGGTTAACTTATTATAATAAATGTACCACTATGGCATGAGACATCAATAATGGGAGAAGTTGGGGGATGGGTCAGGGAAAGATACGGTTTATAGGAACTCTCTGTACTTTCTGCTTAGTTTTGCTGTGAATCTAAAACTGCTTCAAAAACTAATGTTAATTTTTAAAACCCCTTAAGCAGTGATATGACCATCCAGTTCAAAAACGGTTGCAGCTGGCCATTTTCCGAGTTTCTGGGCTAGCTTGGTCCCAGCCACTCAGCCTATGTTGACTGGCCCAGGATGAAGTGGATTCAGTTTGTAGTTGGAAGGTTCTGACCTACTTGGTTAAGCTTCCCCTGATGGGAGTGAGAATGCTAAATGAAATTGCACCAAACAGAGCATGAGAGACCCAAGCTCACTGCTCACTTCCATCTCTACATCAAGCTTGAGCCATTTCCCTGAGGAGATGATAATCTTTCTATTCTGTAAGCCTTATGAGAACTAGCTTCCATCTGGCTATGAAGGTGATTAAAGAATCCTGTACTACTATCAAGGTACCCCAGCCAAAGGTGGTGGTTTGGACCATTACTCTGCACATTAGACCATAAAAGTGTACAGGATCTTAAGTATCATTTATTAATATCAAATTATGACCATTTATTTGCTTGTGGCAGAACATATCTTAAACAAATAACTTATATTTTAAAAACACATCACCAAATTTAACTAATTTGTTTATTCATTTTAATAATGGATGCAGGTCATTGACACTGCCCCTTGTAAACACTCTATTTCTTAGGGGACCCTACATAAACTTTGAAAGTATTATAGATCATTTACTTAATATATTAAACACTTCCACAATGTGAAATTATTAATGTATTCTAATTTAAAGAAAAGTAATTTTGTCATATTTAGTTGGTATTGCTAATACCATAATGTGCCATGAAGGTACTTTTCTAGTTAAAGAGTAATATCTTCAATGATGTGTTCTTTTATAACAAAGTTGGTGGCATTCCCTCAAATCAACCAGTGGGGAAGCCAAAGCAACATAATGTATTATTTATAATACAGAGTAATTTTCTAACAGTACTATAAATGTAGGACACCAATGATTGGTTTGATTCATTTTCAATGCCAGTGTTCTTCAAAGAAATATTTAACCAGTGATTTCCCATGTCATTCAAACACCGACTATCAATTCCTTCAATGTCAAATATTCTGATAGGATATCAAGTAACTATCAGTTCAGTCGCTCAGTCGTGTCTGACTCTTTGCGACCCCATATATCACAGCACGCCAGGCCTCCCTGTCCATCACCAACTCCCGGAGTTCACCCAAATTCATGTCTACCAAGTCAGTGATGCCATCCAGCCATCTCATCCTTGGTCATCCCCTTTTCCTCCAGCCCCCAATCCCTCCCAGCATCAGAGTCTTTTCCAATGAGTCAACTCTTCTCATGAGGTGGACAAAGTATTGGAGTTTCAGCTTTAGCATCAGTCCTTCCAAGGAACACCCAGGACTGATCTCCTTTAGAATGGATTGGTTGGATCTCCTTGAAGTCCAAGGGATTCTCAAGTGTCTTCTCCAACACCACAGTTCAAAAGCATCAATTCTTCGGCGCTTAGCTTTCTTCACAGTCCANAACACCTAAGACTGATCTCCTTTAGAATGGACTGGTTGGATCTCCTTGCAGTCCAAGGGACTCTCAAGAGTCTTCTCCAACACCACAGTTCAAAAGCATCAATTCTTTGGCGCTCAGCCTTCTTCACAGTCCAACTCTCACATCTATAAACGACCACAGGAAAAACCATAGCCTTGACTAGATGGACCTTTGTTGGCAAAGTAATGTCTCTGCTTTTGAATATGCTGTCTAGGTTGGTCATAACTTTCCTTCCAAGGAGTAAGCATCTTTTAATTTCATGGCTGCAGTCACCATCTGCAGTGATTTTGGAGCCCCCCAAAATAAACTCTGACAGTTTCCACTGTTTCTCCATCTATTTCCCATGAAGTGATGGGACCAGATGCCATGATCTTCGTTTTCTGAATGTTGAGCTTTAAGCCAACTTTTTCACTCTCCTCTTTCGCTTTCATCAAGAAACTTTTTAGCTCCTACTTCACTTTCTGCCATAAGGGTGGTGTCACCTGCATATCTGAGGCTATTGGTATTTCTCCCGGCAGTCTTGATTCCAGCTTGTGCTTCTTCCAGCCCAGCATTTCTCATAATGTACTCCATATAGAAGTTAAATAAGCAGGGTGACAATATACAGCCTTGACGTACTCGTTTTCCTATTTGGAACCAGTCTGTTGTTCTATGTCCAGGTCTAACTATTACTTCCTGACCTGCATATAGGTTTCTCAAGAGGCAGGTCAGGTGGTCTGGTATTCCCATCTCTTTCAGAATTTTCCACAGTTTATTATGATCTACCCAGTCAAAACCTTTGGCATAGTTCATTTCTGTACAGCAGAGATGAACATAATATTGTAAAGCAACTATACACCAATAAAAACTAATTTAAAAAAAAGAAGTGTAAAAGATAAGGGGAAAGACATGTCCTCTGTTCATGGGACTCTGGTGAGAAGATGCTGGGAGACAGAAAGAGGACATCTGGGTTGAGTGACCTGGAGCAGATGGTTAAAACAGGAGTTGCAAACTCGAATACTTAAGATCCCCCGTGAAAAGGTGGTAGATGCAAGGCAACAATAATAATGGCCGATCACAGTTACTAGTCAGTGGACTCTGTGCCAAACTGTACTGATATTCATGCATTTACCCCTCATGGGAAAAATACAACAGCTTTGAGATTGCTTCATTTCCCGAATGAGGAAGCTGAAACACAGAAAGAAACTTGTGCAAGTTTAAAAATCAAGCCAGGAGCCAAGAGTGGTGACAGTGCAGGCTGGCTGGGATTGCGAGCACTGTCTCAAGGCAGCGAACGTGTGTGCACGTGTGCCTAAATCCACGCGTGTGTAAGTGCCAGCCAGCCAAGCCCATGTCCCAGTAGGGCAGATCTGGCCCCAAAGACCACCAGCTGCAACCGCTTATTTAAAATAACTTGATGGTGACCCTTATTTTATTTATTTATCGCACTCACAACCAATAGCGCTAGAAGTCTTGCCTGAACAAAGCTTATGTGATGGGTATTTTATTTTATTTTCTTTGGATCTTAGTTGTGGTACATGGGACCTTTTAGTTGAGGCATGTAGGATCTTTAGTTGAGGCCTGAGAACTCCTAGTTTTAGCATATAGGATCCAGTTCCCTGATGAGGAATCAGACCCAGGCCCCCTGCATTGAGAGTGTGGAGTCTTAGCCACGGGACCCCCAGGCGAGTCCTGATGGCAACTCTTTGTAAGTAAACAGACCTCATTTGCTGGGACCCATCACCACCCTGACACCCTGATGAGGGGTGGGTCAGCTGGAATTCTGCCCATCAGAGTGGCTGCAGCCAGCTGTGCCTGTGCCTGAGTCTGCTTGGCTTCCCCAGGGTCTGTGGGGCCAGTGCCCTCAGGTTATGGTCTGGACGGGAGCACCCCGACAGGGCATGAGGGCAAAGGAGGGCTGCCACAAAGCCAGGACTTTGGGCTGGGCCGCGCCTTCCCACACTATTCTGAACCTCTGGGTCCTTTCCTGCCTTGTGGGGAAAATGAGATTTCATAAGGATCACTTGTGCTAAGGGATGCAAAGAAAAGCTGTGAGCTGTTCCCCACAAGGGCTATCAGGACTGAGGAAACTCAAAGAAGCTTTCCAAGTGACCTCATCTTCCGAGCAGGGTCATGGCTTCTCTCAGGTGAATTTCAGGTCAGTTCTTACACTGAATGGGACATCTCCAGCAGAGACTGAAAGCTAGCACCCCTCCAGCCAAAATCAGTTACCCCTGGGTGGACTTGGTGGTGCTGATTGTGTTTTTGATAAGAAGTAATTGCCGCGCTTCCCAGGTTGTGCTAGTGGTAAAGACCATGCCTGACACTGCAGGAGATGCTAGAGATGTGGGTTCAATCCCTGGGTTGGGAAGATCCCCTGGAGGAGGGCGTGGCTACCTACTACAGTGTTCTTGCCTGGAGAATCACGTGGACAGAGGAGCCTGGCAGGCTACTGTCCATAGGGTCGCAAAGAGTTGGACACAACTGAAGTGACTTAGCATACACGCACACCCTCTTTTAAAAATCAAGAGTTTCCACGAAAAAATAAATGTGGATTTCTAGCATCCTTTGAATAAGGCAATGGCGACCCACTCCAGTACTCTTGCCTGGAAAATCCCATGGATGGAGGAGCCTGGTGGGCTACAGTCCATGGGGTTACGAAGAGTCCGACACGACTGAGCGACTTCACTTTCACTTTTCACTTTNAGAAGGGGACGACAGAGGATGAGATGGCTGGATGGCATCACTGACTCGATGGACATGAGTCTGAGTGAACTCTGGGAGTTGGTGATGGATAGGGAGGCCTGGCGTGCTGCAATTCATGGGCTCGCAAAGAGTCGGACACAACTGAGCGACTGAACTGAACTGAACTGAATATAAATTGTATGTATATAAGCCAATTACATTAATGTTAATTTTTCTGTATGTGACCATTGTATTGTGATTATATGTAATAATACTTGGTTTTTAGGAGATATCAGCTGAATTGTTTCTTTTCTTTTTCTTTGCCTTGCTGCATAGCATAAAGGATCTAAGTTCCCTGTAAAGGGATTGAACTTGTGCCCCAAGCAGCAGAAGCATGGAAACTAACAAGGATTTCTTTTTTCTTTTCTTCTTTTCTGATTTATTATTCAGAAATGAGGTATTACGATGTCTGCAGCTAATTCTCAACTGTTTTCAAAAGATAAAATAAGAAAGTGCTAGAGTATATGTAAACACTCCTGAGCAAGAAAGAGAAGCAGACAAAGCAGATATGGCCACATTTTAACAACTGCTAAATCTTAGTGAAAGAAGACAGGTATTCAATGCACTATTCTTACAAATTTTTTTTTCAAATGATTTGGTATTTTTTCTAAAACGGGGAAATAACTAGTTTTTAATTGCATAAAGCAAGCAAATTAAAAAAAGTTGTTGAGTTGCTAAGTCATGTCCAACTTTTTGAAACCCCAAGGACTGCAGCACACTAGGCTTCCCTGTTCTTAACTCTCTGGGAGTTTGCTCAGACTCATGTCCATTGAGTCAGTGACGCCATCCAACCATCTCATTCTCTGTCAATTCTATCTCCTCCTGCCCTCAATCTTTCCTAGCATCAGCTTCTTTTCAAATGAGGTGGCTTTTTCTGACAAGTGACCAAAGTGTTGGAGCTTCAGCTTCATNCATGTCCAACTTTTTGAAACTCCAAGGACTGCAGCACACAAGGCTTCCCTGTTCTTAACTCTCTGGGAGTTTGCTCAGACTCATGTCCATTGAGTCAGTGATGCCATCCAACCATCTCATTCTCTGTCAATTCTATCTCCTCCTGCCCTCAATCTTTCCTCGCATCAGCTTCTTTTCAAATGAGGTGGCTTTTTCTGACAAGTGACCAAAGTGTTGGAGCTTCAGCTTCATCATCAGTCATTCCAATGAATTTTCAGGACTGATTTCTTTTAGGATTGACTAGTTTGCTCTCCTTGCAGTCCAATGGACTCTCAAGAGTCTTCTCCAACAACACAGTTTGAAACTATCAATTCCTCTGTGCTCAGACTTCTTTTAGGTTCAAATCTCACATTTGTACATAGTTAATGGGAAAACCATAGCTTTGACTATACAGACCTTTAAGAACAAAGCGATGTCAGCAAAGTTGTCTAGGTTTGTCATAGCTTTCTTTCAAAGGAACAAGTATTTTAATTACATGGCTAAAGTTACCATCCACAGTGATTTTGTAGCCCAAGAATAAAGTCTGTCACCATTTCCATTGTTTCCCCATTTATTTGACAACAAGTGATGGGAGCGGATGCCATAATCTTCTTTTTTTTGACAGCTGAGTTTTAAGCCAGCTTTTTCACTCTCCTCTTTCACTCTCATCAAGAAGCCCTTTAGTTGCTCTTTGTTTTCTGCCATTAGGGTGGTACCATATGTATATCTGAAGTTGTCGATATTTCTCCCCAGCAATCTTGATTTCAGCTTGTGAGTCATCCAGCCTGGCATTTTGCATGATGCACCCTGCATATAAGTTAAGTAGAGTGACAATAAACAACCTTGACATATTCCTTTCCCAAGTTTGAACCAGTCCATTGTTCCACAAAAGGTTCTAACTGTTGCTTCTTGACCTGCATACAGATTTCTCAGGAGGCAGGTAAGGTGATCTGGTATTCCCATCGCTTTAAAATTTTTCACAGTTTGTTGTGATCCACACAGTCAAAGTCTTTGGCATATCAATGAAGCAGAGGTATTTCTGGAATCCCTTTTCCCATGACCTATATGGATCACATACTGTTGAAGCCTCATTTAAAGGATTTTGAGCAGTACTTTGCTAGCATATGAAATGAGTGCAAATGTATGGTAGTTTGGACATTTTTGGCATTGCCTTTCTTTGGGATTGGAATGAAAATTGACTTTATTCGATCCTGGGGCCACTTCTGAGTTTTCCAAATTTGCTGGCATATTGAGTGCAGCACTTACACAGCATCATTCTAAATAACCTATATAGGATTTTAAATAGCCTAGATAGAATTCCATCACCTCCATTAATTTTGTTCACAGTGATGCTTCTTAAGGTCCACTTGACTTTGCACTCCAGGATGTCTGGCTCTAGGTGAGTGATCACACCATTGTGGTTATCTGGGTCATTAAGATCTTTTTTGTAAAGTTCTGCATATTCTTGCCACCTCTTCTTAGTATCTTCTGCTTGTGTTAGGTCTATATCATTTTTGTCCTTTATTGTCCCCATCTTTGCATGAAATGTTCTGTTAGTATCTCTAATTTTCTTGAAGAGATCTCTAATTTTTTCCATTCTATTNAAAGTTCTGTGTATTCTTGCCACCTCTTCTTAGTATCTTCTGCTTGTGTTAGGTCTATATCATTTTTGTCCTTTATTGTCCCCATCTTTGCATGAAATGTTCTGTTAGTATCTCTAATTTTCTTGAAGAGATCTCTAATTTTTTCCATTCTATTGTTTTCCTCTATTTCTTTGCATTGCTCACTTAAGAAGGCTTTCTTATCTCTCCTTGCAATTTTCTGGAACTCTGGATTCAGTTGGCTATATCTTTCTCTTTCTCCTTTGCCTTATGCTTCTGTTCTTTCCTCAGCTATTTGTAAGGCCTCCCCAGACAACCATTTTGCCTTCTTGCATTTCTTTTCTTTGAGATGTTTTTGTTCACTGCCACCCTCCATAATTCTTCAGGAACTCTGTCATTCGATCTAGTTCTTTGAATAGATTTGCCACTTCCACTGTATAATCATAAGGGATTTGATTTAGTTCATATCTGAAAGGCCAGTTGGTTTTCCCTAATTTTTTCAATTTAAGTCTGAATTTTGTAATAAGGGGCACATGATCTGAGCCACAGTCAGCTCCTTGTGCTGCTGATTGTAGAGAGCTTCTCCATCTTCAGCTGCAAAGAATATAATCAATCTGATTTCAGTATTGACCATCTGATGATGTCCATTTGTTGAGTCATCTCTTGTGTTGCTGAAAAAGAGCATTTGCTATGACCAGTGTGTTCTCTTGGCAAAACTCTGTTAGCCTTTGCCCTGCTTCATTTGTACTCCACGACCAAATTTGCCTGTTACTCCAAGTATCTCTTGACTTTCTCCTTTTGTATTCCAATCCTTTATGATGAAAAAGACACATTTTTTTGATGTTAGTTCCAGAAGGTCTTGTAGGTCTTCATAGAACCATTTGACTTCAACTTCGGGGCATAGATTCGGATTACTGTGACGTTGAATGGTTTGCCTTGGTGAATGCTATGTTAAAAATACAAGTCCTTATCAATTTAAGATGCATATTGAACTGTTTACAGGTAAAATAATGTCTTTTGAGATTTTAAAAAAATATTTCATTTTAAAAAGACAGTGAGAGAATAAGTAAAACAAAATTGGCAAAATTGTTAGAGCTGGGTGATGAGTATGTAGAGGTTTATTCTATTTAAAAGCTAATTTTCTAAATGGCTCATTAAAATTTTACCATGTTCAGTTTCATTGTTGTTGCTGCTATTGCTCATTTTAAATAGCTTAAGAAGCAGTTTTTGAATACAAATTTTAGTACGTAAATAAAAATTTAGAGTCAAGTATTGGCAAGTATGTTAATTAACATATTTTCTGACATTATTCATACATTTGTTTAAAGATAATGTCCAGCCAACTTCTGGCTGTCTTCCAGATTCAGAAGAATAAAAGATGTTGAAAGTCTTTAAGCTTAAGAGCATGCATTTTGAAAATGCTGCTGCTGCTGCGTCGCTTCAGTCATGTCCGACTCAAATGAGAAAGCAAGATTTTGTAATTTTGAATGGTACCTTCTTCTCATATAGGAAATATTCTAGCTCTAAGGCAGCATTCTGCTGATGTTAGATGGTTAGAATCAAGACTATTATCAGAAGATGGACTTCATCATACTCAATATTTTCATACCTGTCTGAATATACCCTATCTGAAGTCAAATAGGGCATATCCAATTATATTGTCTTATCATAGCAAATTATCCAAGTAATTTTTACTNTGGTACCTTCTTCTCATATAGGAAATATTCTAGTTCTAAGGCAGCATTCTGCTGATGTTAGATGGTTAGAATCAAGATTATTATCAGAAGATGGACTTCATCATACTCAATATTTTCATACCTGTCTGAATATACCACATCTGAAGTCAAATAGGGCATATCCAATTATATTGTCTTATCATAGCAAATTATCCAAGTAATTTTTACTTTCTATAAAAACTAGTATTCATAATATAGCAAAGGTCTTTGCACTTAGTAAAATACAGAATGAAATTATCTGTTCCACAAAATCCTATAAAAAGTATAATACAAAAGATTATGATTGCACCCTCACAAGATGGTGGAGTAGAAGGATGTACACTCNCTTTCTATAAAAACTAGTATTCATAATATAGCAAAGGTCTTTGTACTTAGTCAAATACAGAATGAAATTATCTGTTCCACAAAATCCTATAAAAAGTATAATACAAAAGATTATGATTGCACCCTCACAAGATGGTGGAGTAGAAGGATGTACACTCATTTTCTCCTGTGAGAACAACAAAACTACAACTAGTTGCTGAACAGTCATTGACAGGAGAATGTTGGAACCTAGTAAGAAAGATATCTCACATCCAAGGGGAAAGAAAGAGCCCATCCCCAAGGGGAAAAAAATTGAAAAAAGGTAAAACAGTTATCTGAGGAGGCCTTAGAAATAGCTGAGAAAAGAGAAGCCAAAGGCAAAGGAGAAAAGGAAAGATATACCCAACTGAACGCAGAGTTCCATAGAAAAGCAAGGAGAGATAAGATAGCCTTCCTCACGGATCAGTGCAAAGAAATAGAGGAAAGTAATAGAAAAGGAAAGACTAGAAATCTCTTCAAGAAAATTAGAGATACCAAGGGAACATTTCATGCAAAGATGGGCATAATAAAGGACAGAAATGATATGGACCTAACAGAAGCAGATGATATTAAGAAGAGAAGGCAAGATTACACCAAAGAACTATACAAAAAAGATCTTCATAGCTCAGATAACCACAGTGGTGTGATCACTCACCTAGAACCAGACATCCTGGAATGTGAGGGCAAGTGGGCCTTAGGACGCATCACTATGAACAAAGCTAGTGGAGGTGATGGAATTCCAGTTGAATTACTAAAAGGTGATGCTGTTAAAGTGCTGCACTCAATATGCCAGCAAATTTGGAGATCACAGGCCTGGAAAAGGCCTNGAGGGCAAGTGGGCCTTAGGACGCATCACTATGAACAAAGCTAGTGGAGGTGATGGAATTCCAGTTGAATTACTAAAAGGTGATGCTGTTAAAGTGCTGCACTCAATATGCCAGCAAATTTGGAGATCACAGGCCTGGAAAAGGCCTGTTTTCATTCCAATCCCAAAGAAAAGCAATGCCAAAGAATGTTCAAACTACCACACAATTGCACTCATCTCACATGCTAGCAAAGTAATTCCCCAAATTCTCCAAGCCATGCTTCAACAGTATGTGAACCATGAATTCCAGATGTTCAGGCTGTATTTAGAAAAGGCAGAAGAGCCAGAGATCAAATTGCCAGCATCCGTTGGATCATAGAAAAAGCAAGAGAATTCCAGAAAAACATCTATTTCTGCACAATTAAGGACAGAAAAGGTATAGACCTAACAGAAGCAGAAGATATTAAAAAGAGATGGCAAGAAAACAAGAACTATACAAAAAAAACATCTTCATGACCCTGATAACCATGATGGTGTGATCATTCACCTAGAACCAGACATCTTGGANGACTGTGAAGAAGGCTGACCAACGAAGAATTGATGCTTTTGAACTGAGGTGTTGGAGAAGACTCTTGAGAGTCCCTTGGACTGCAAGGAGACCCAACCTAGTCCATTCTGAAGGAGATCAGCCCTGGGATTTCTTTGGAAGGACTGATGCTAAAGCTGAAACTCTAGTATTTTGGCCACCTCATGCGAAGAGTTAACTTATTGGAAAAGACTTTGATGCTGGGAGGGATTGGGGGCAGGAGAAGAAGGGGACGACCGAGGATGAGATGGCTGGATGGCATCACTGACTCGATGGACGTGAATTTGAGTGACCTCTGGAAGTTGGTGATGGACAGGGAGGCCTGGTGTGTCGCTCTTCATGGAGTTGCAAAGAGTTGGACACAACTGAGCGACTGAACTGAACTGAAAAATCAATGATCTAATTCTCTAGCTCAAAAAGTTTAAATAAGAGCAAATTAAGCACAAATATAATAGAAAAATATAATACTAAAGACATCAGAAATTAATATAACAGAATATTTATAGAAAACAGAAAAGATCAATAAAGCCAAATGTTGATTTGTTGAAAAGTCTAATAAAATGGATAAAACCTTGATGAGAATAATTAAGAATGAAATTCAGTAAGTAAACAACATTAGGAGCTTAGCAAAGAAAGAACATCACTATAAATCTTATGGATATAAAAGAAGCTAAAGAAATTTTTAAAAAATGAAAAATAACTGACCAACAATACTATTTAGTTCCAGGTGCACAACATGATTTGATATTTCTACACAGTACAAAATGAACACCATGGTAAGTCTAGTTACCATCTGTCACCATACAAAAATATTGCAGTATTATTTACTCTATTCACCATGCGGTACATGTCATCCTGTTAACTATTTTTAAATTGGGAGCTTGTACCTTTTAATCTCTCACACCTATTTCAATCACCTTCTCATCCCTCTTTCTTTTGGAAACCACTTATTTTTTCTTTGTATCTATGAAATTGTTTCTCTTTTGTTGCTTGTTTTGTTTTTTAGATTCCACATAAAAATTAAATCATCAGTACTTGTCTCTCTCTGCTTGACATTTCATTTAGCATAATATCCTTTAAATTCATCACTGTTGTCACAAATGGCAAGATTTCATTTTTATGATGGAGTATTCCACTGTGTGTTGTGCTGTTGTTTAGTTGCTAAATCATGTATGACTCTTTGTGACTACATGGACTGTAGCCCACCAGGCTCCTCTAGCCATGGGATTTCCCAGGCAAGAATACTGGAGTGAATTGCCATTTCCTTCTCCAGAGATCTTTCTGACCCATGGGTCAAAACCTGTATCCCTGCATTGGCAGGCAGTTTCTTTATACTGAGTCACCAGGGAAGCCTATGTATATGTGTGTATTCATACATAAATAAATAACACGTCTTCTTTATCCATCCATCTATCGATGAACTCTTAGATTGTTTCCATATCTTGCCTATTATAAATAATGCTGCTATGAAGATAGGTGAGCCTGTATTTTTTCAAATTAGTGTTTTTATTTTGTTTGGAAAAATACCCAGAAGAATTGCTAGACCATATGGTAGTTCTATTTTTAATTTTTAGAGGAATTTCCATACTATTTTCCATAGTAGCTATACCAATTTACATTCCCACCAACATTGCACCAGGATTCTTTCCTCCACATCCTCAACAATATTTATTATTTGTTGTTTTCCTGATAATACGCATTCTGACAGATGTGAGGGGATGTGTCATTGTGGTTTTGGTTTGCATTTCCCTGATAATTAGTAATTTTGAGCATTTTTTCATGTGTCTGTTGGTCAGTATATGTCTTCTTTGGAAAGATGCCTTTTCAGGTCCTCTACTCATTTTAAAATCAGGTTGTTTGTTTTAGTTTTCTGAGTTCGTTGTACGTTTTGAATATTAACCCTTTATCAGACACAGTTTTTGCAAAAATGTTCTCCCATTCAGTAGTTGGGTTTTTCATTTTTTGATAGATCCTTTTGCTGCACAAAAGCTTTTTAGTTTGATATAGTCCCATTTGTTTATTTTTGCTTTTGCTTTCCTTGTCTGAGGAGACATATCCTGATAAATATTGCTAAGACGGATGTCGAAGAGTTTACAGTGCATGTTTTCTTCTAGGATTCTTACTTCAGGTTTTACATTTAAGTCTTGAAACCAATCTGAGTTTATTTTTGCACGTGGTATGAGAAGGTAAACCAGTTTGGTTCTTTTGCATGTAGCTGTCCAGTTTTGCTAACTCCATTTATTGAAGGGGCAGTCTTTTTCCCAGTGTATATATTCTCACTTCCCTTGTCATAGATTAAACAACCATATAAGTATTAATTCATTTCTGAGCTCTCATTTCTGTTCCATTAACTTATGTTTCTGTTTTCGTGCCAGTATCATGCAGCTTTGACTATGAGAATATTGTAGTTTAGTTTTAAATACATAAAGAAATATTATGAACAATTTTGTATAATTCTGTTTTCATCATTTATAAATTATCTAAGTACAAATAAGAATAATAAAAATAGTTTTTTTAATTATTTGAAAGACTGGAATATTTAACGTGATTTTTTTATCATTGATACTAAGGACTAAAACCAGAAACTGTGAAAGAAAACAATATGAAATATATTTACACTTACTCTGAGAATATAAAGAAACCACATGCTTCATCAGAGAAAGAATCCGCATCTAGTTGGAAAGCCTGAAATGGACGTGCCTGGTCACTCAGTCATGTCTGACTCTGTGACCCCATGGACTGTAGCCTGCCAAACTCTGTCCATGGGGATTCTCCAGGCAAGAATACTGGAGTGGGTTTCCATGGCCTTCTCTAGGGGATCTTCCCAACCCAGGAATTGAATTCTGCATTGCTGGCAGATTCTTTACTGTCTGAGCCACCAGAAAAGCCCCAAGATTGGAAAGCCTGAGATAAATAATCAAGTTCATAATATTTTTGCAATTATTAAGTTCTGAGAAGCTGATAAAAGCTTTGGACATTGTTTATAAATGGACACGTATATGAATACAGATATAGAATTTAACACCAGGAAGCCTCTTTATGGACTCATCAGTTAGAAAGACCAATGATAGAAAATATCAATTATCAGATGAAGAAATGAAGCTTTAAGATATGTATCTACTCTAAGGTAATTCTCACATTCTAAATAAATGAATAAATAACATCTAAATGCTATTCTGTATTGCTGAAAGGCAACAGGTGAATGATTTAGTTATCTTATCATATTAGTACCTGCTCTATTTAAATATAATCCAAAATGTTCTCAAAGAATAACTGAAACACTATTTTACTAAGAATTATTTATATTAATATCCTGCTGGTCTCTCAAATAATAGTACTGCCCAAGACTGAATAATCCTTGATTTCCATTGAATCTTCATGGCAAAGGGTAAAATTTAATAAATATAGTTAGTAATGCAAACGCGTTCCCTTGAAGTTTAAAAAACACTTTTAGAAACAGTTTGAAATTATTGTACACACTTAATCAAAAACTAAAATACAAAGAATGGAGAAGGCAATGGCACCCCACTCCAGTACTCTTGTCTGGAAAATCCCATGACAGAGGAGCCTGGTGGGCTACAGTCCATGGGGTCACTAAGAGTCGGATACGACTGAGCGACTTCACTTTCAATATTCATTTTCATGCATTGGAGAAGGAAATGGCAACCCCCTCCAGTGTTCTTGCCTGGAGAATCCCAGGGACGGGGGAGCCTTGTGAGCTGCCATCTATGGGATCGCACAGAGTCAGACACAACTGAAGTGACTTGGCGGCAGCAGCAGCAAAATAGAAAGAATAGGCCAGCAACAATCTTCCAAATTTATGGTCATCAGAAAGAAAGTTGTAGTATATTTCAACTGTGAAAGCAGCCACAAAGCAAAAATCAACATGTATTTAAAAGAGAAATTGTTAAGAAGAAAAAAAGCAACCAATAACTAGAGTGATCAGTCTTATTCATAACCAGGTTAAAAATATCTAGCAGGAATGTGTGTTCTCGATGAGCATTCCAAGTAAATGGAGGCATATTTGAAAAGAATTTCTGTAAGATTTTTTTTACAACAGGATGCTGTAGAACCTTGGGCTTCCTGGTAGGGCTCAGCAGTAAAGATTACACCTGCAATGCAAGAGCCATAAGAGATGCAGGCTCCATCTATGGGATGGGAAGATCCTCTGGAGAAGGGAATGACAATCCAACTCCAGTATTCTTGCCTGGAGCATCCCATGGACAGAGGAGTCTGGCTGGCTACAGTCCATAGGGTCACAAAGAGTTGAACACCACTGAAACAACTTAGCATGCACGCTGTGAAACCTTATTCCAAAACCTAGAAATTTCAACTGTAACATACATGATTTTTTTCTTTCCTTATGCTGATTTCAGTGTGTGTGCAAAAAGGAGAATCCTAAATACACATAGCATTTGCTTCTGTGCATTTAAAGTGTCTGACCTTTGTACCACATGAGCTTACAATTTAATCATATGATGGTACTAGCAAGACTACAAAATAAAGTCACTCAATAGTAAAACATACATACAACATAATGTTGCACACTGTGAAATATAGCAAATAGTACCCAGTATGACTCCTCAAGCATTTGAGAAACCATTCAACAGAATTACAACTTTTGAGAGCAGAGATATTTTTAAGAGCAAATAAGATCAAAATTTCATTAAAGGGCATGAAACACAGACTGGAATTAATTAATATAGCCTATAAATCCTGTAACAATAGCTCTTAGAAGTTAAAGCAAACATTTACTTAGCATTTCACTTAAAATAGATCAAAATAATAATAGAATTATTTGAGTTCTGCCAAATGATTTCATTCCAAATAAGATATTTCAGCAAAAGAACAATGGCGTGTAAAAGGTCTTAAATTTGTACTTTAATACAGATTTCAAAGTACTTTGGAAATAAAGAGTATGCTATAGAATGAAGGAAATACATACTGATTTTAGCTTCTAGTGCAATACTTTTACAGGGGAAACCAAGATTTCCCAGTAAACAGGTCTGAATTAAACATCTTACATGTTGTTTCTTATCTATTTTTGCTAGAATAACAAACTATTCCAAAGCTTAATGACTTAGAACAACAGGAATGTATTATTTTCATGCTTCTAAAGTTGACTGGATTATTTTTCTGCTCCATATGGGTCCACTGGGGTCACTCTGAGGTTGCATTCAACTAGACAAGTTGGGCTAGAAGCTTCAAGAATGCTTCTCTTATTACTTATCTGGTACTTGGATTGACTACTCCAGTCAACTCAGTTATTCTCATTGTGCTTATAAACTATCGTCAGCACTTCATGTGATGTTGCATCCTCCAGGGCTTCATCACAAGACCTCTCTCGAGCAGAAGAGCTAGGACTAACTTACACAATGGATCCTAAGTTCCAGAAGGGAGAATTCTAAGAGGAACAGCCTGCGTGCAGAGGTCCATATCCATGTCAAATCTCTGCCAGCATCACTTTGGCAACTGTCTTACTGACCAAAACTCTGATATGACCAAACCCAGCATCGTTGTATGAGGGCATTATAAAAGACATAAATATGAGAGGGAAAGACATATTTATTGCTTTTTCTCAATATAGTAGCCTCCATATATATTTTTTACATGCACATAGACTCTATGAGATTAAATTTCTATATTACTGCATCTTCTGTGATAAGGAGAAAAACATCCTGTTATCCATTTACATCTCAAACAAAAACAATTCCATAAATATGAAATACTGCAGGTGAAGAGCACGTCATTATTAAAGAAACAATCATCACTTTTTAATGTAGTAGAATATGTCTAAAATCAACGGTTCAAATGAATTTTAAAAAATAACAAAAATCAACTACCACATGTGAATACTGTAAGAATCATTTTCCCAAACACTTAGAACCAGATCTTCTCCCTCCTAAAAAATAGTTTATAAGCAAAAAGAAGGCCCACATTAATAGAGCCAGGGTTTTAAAAACCTCATTCACTCAAAAAGGCTTCTTGTTGTTGTTTATGAGAACTGCAAATAATAATAACATACACATAAAAATGAAAAGTAAATGAAGCATAGTGACTGATGATTCCACTGAAAACAACCAAACATCGAAAATTCACTTAAATGTATTGATAAACTTAAAAGAGCATTAAGTACAATCAGATCAAAAAGTAAGCAAAGGAAGGAACTGCCAACTAAAAATGGTACCTGCCATCTGCCTCTATAAGGATTAACTCACTAGCCACTATATTTACTTCTCTTCAACATGCCCTGAAAGGAGTTCAGGGTAGAGATCAGGAATGAGGCACTCTGTGCTCTCGGAAAAACTGGCAGAACAGACCTTTCAGATTGATATTTTCAGGAGAAGATTTTATGAACCCAAATTCTTGTATCCTCTCATATCTAGAAAAACATTAAAATCATTAATGATAATATCTGTTCATGGCTAGCAGCAAGCCTCTGTGAAAATGTGTGACTCTGTGAAAAGGTATGCCCCTTCACTAACATATAATACTGACTTCTCTCCTTGCCTCTTTGGAATCAGTACCTTAGAGTTATCTGAGATTTTGTCTCCCAGGCTATAGTCCTTTTTTTGCCCCAACTTAAACAACTCACAACTTTCATATTATGCTTTCTTTTTTCCAGTCAACATAACCAAGATAACTTTCTGAGTACTTTANAAGGCCTCACTAAGATATCACTTGTCCCCACCAGAGACTCCAAATGATTGACAGTGACCCAGACACCAATATCACTTCTTAGAATATACAATGCTGGGCTCTTGAACAAAGCATTCAACATAACTTCCAACACTGTTACCAGTTTCAGGCTACCAGCCTCATAAAGCATAATGTCTTACTTAGTTGTGAAGTAATTAGCCTCCAATTAAAATAAATAAATTTATATAAAAATAAATAAATAAATAAAGTTTTGCCTGTCTGATAGGTGAAAAAAAAAAAGTGGAGGTCGGATTCAATTAAATGAAACATGGCACAATTTAGTCATATAGCAGGAATAAATTGTAACACAGAGTTTGACTCCATTTTTGATGCTTGACCGCTCACTACTTTCAAGCCCCACCAGTCTCTTTTCCCCATATGTCCCAAATCTGGACAAGATGATAAGGAAGCCCATTTATTCCTTCCTTTGGCACCAGCAAGTTCAAATCACAGAAATCCAGGCCAGCACACAGGAACCTTTGCCGCAGTCCCAATCCTAAAATTAACGTCTATCAAGTCTTCTTTCTGTGACCCTCAAAACATTTTGAAACCAAATGGAGAGGCTGCCCTAATCTTCCCACAAGCCCCGTTAAAGAATTATGAACTTTTTCATATCATTTTGGTGTTCACACAGTGTCACCAGTCTTAATATTCAGAACAAATTTGGAGTGAGAATATCTGTTGCCTCTCTGTAGGTTCTGGAGAACCACTACCATGGACAGAGAAGACTGATGGGCTAGAGTGCATAGGATCTCAGAGTTGGACACAACTGAAGCAACTGAGCCTGCATGCACATTATCTATCTTTTAATCAAATTTAAAAAGTATAGTGGAATTCTTTGTTCAATCATGTCCAGCTCTTTGTTACCCCATGGACTGTAGCTTGCCAGGCTCCTCTGTCCATGGAATTTTCCAGGCAAGAATATTGGAATGGATTGACACTCCTTTCTCTAGGGGATCTTCTTCTTCTTCTTTTTCTTTTACTTTATTTTACTTCACAATACTGTATTGGTTTTGCCATACATCAACATGAATCTTCTTGACCCAGGGATGGAACCTGGGTCTCCTGCATTGAAGGCAGATTCTTTACCATCTGAGCCACTTAAATGTGTTCTATGAAACTTGGGCTGTTTGAAATCAGAATAAAAATATTTTGCATATCCAATTTCAATAAGATAATTCTACATGCTAAAATTTTCTAAACTAATCATGGAAAATATGTATGTATAACTTAAAATCTAGTATAGAAAAGAAACTGATAGAAGAAAGAAATCCATTTATTTTAAGGCAACAATGAAGAAACAATATAGAAACAGAATAATGAAAAGCATAAAATGTTAGAAATTAAAATCATTAATTATAAAAATAGAAAGTTGATTAAATGTTAACACAAAAAGATGAGAATTTTCAAGTCATATTTTAAAATTCTGTTCTATTTTATCTACAAGAAATACATTCCAAATCTAGAATATATACATGCTCAAAGAAAAAGGATACAAATACAAAGCAAATATCAATTTTTAAAAGTTGATATAGTAATTAATATAAAATAAAATAGACCTTCAGATAAGATTCATTAGAAAAGAAAAATATAACATTACATAAGAAGTTTAAATGTAAATGGACCAAATAATATTGTATAAAACAGAAAAACACATTTAAAAAATCCTGACTAGAATGGTAGATATTAACACATTTTTTCAGTAATTGTTAGTTCAAGCAGCAAAGTTATGAATATCCCAGATGCTTGGGAATCTTGCCAAGGATCAGCATGGTCAGACTTCACATTAGCTATTTTAAAATGTGTGTAGGAATATGACCACTGATTATGATGTTTCCTTGTATTTCTCATCTGTCTGTTCTTTGAAGTATCTATTCAAATTTTTTGTCCATATTTTTGGAGCTGTTTTTTGGTTTTTATTAAAGTATAGTTGATTCCCAGAGACAGAGGAGCCTGATGGACTTCCGTCTATGGGGTCGTACAGAGTCGGACACGACTGACGTGACTTAGCAGGAGCAGCAGCAGCAGCAGGAGCATAGTTGATTTACAATATTATGTCAGTTTCAGGTGTACAAAACAGTGATTTAATATTTTATAGATTATACTCTATTTAAAGTTATAAATATAGGCTATATCCTTTTTTCTGTGCAATATATTCTTGTATCTTACTTATTTTATATGTAGTAGCTTGTGCTTCCCTGTTGGTTCAGGGGTTAAGAATCCGCCTTGAAGCATATATACTATCATGTAAGAAATGAGGCGCCGGTCTATGTTCGATGCAGGATGCAGGATGCTTGGGGCTGGTGCATGGGGATGATCCAGAGAGATGTTGTGGGGCGGGAGGTGGGAGGGGGATTCAGGATTGGGAGCTTGTGTACACCTGTGGTGGATTCATGTCGATGTATGGCAAAGCCAATAGAGTATTGTAAAGTAAAATTAAAAAATATAAATAAATAAATAAATAAATTTAAATTTAAAAAAAAAAAAAAAGAATCTGCCTGCAATGCAGGAGATGAGGGTTCAACTCCTGGGTCGGGAAGATCCCCGGCGAAGGAAATGGCAACCCATTCCAGTCTTCTTGCTGGGAAAATCCCCTGGACAGAAGAGTTTGGCTGAGTACAGTCCACAAGATCTCAAAGAAGTGAACATGACTGAGTGAGTGAGCACAGCATACAGTCTGTACCTGTTAAGTCCCTGTCTTGCCTCTCTCCACTGGTAACCGCTAGTTTATTCTCTATATCTGTGAGTCTGTTTCCATTCTGTTATATTCATTCATTTGTTTTACTTTTTAGTTTCAATGTATAAGTGGTTACAATATTTGATTTACTCTATCTGACTTATTTTACTAAGCATAATACCCTCCAGGTCCATCCACGTTGCTGCAGATGGCAAAATTTCCTTCTTTTTTATGTCGTTGTCAGTTACTCAAATGTGTCTGACTCTTTGCAACCCCATGAACTGCAGCACACCAGGCCTCCCTGTCCATCACCGACTCCCAGAGTCCACCCAAACCCATGTCCATTGAGTCAGTGATGCCATCCAACCATCTGTCGCCCCCTTCTCCTCTTGTCCTCAATCTTTCCCAGCATCAAGGTCTTTTCCACTCTTTTTTATAACTAAATGATATTCCAATGTGTGTGTGCATGCTACATGTCTATATGCATTCATCTGTGGTGGACATTTAGTTTAGTCTCATATCTTGGCTTTTATATATAATATTGCAATAAACACTGAGGTCATGTATTTTTTTTTGAATTTGTTTTCATTTTCTTTAATATATGCCCAGGTGGAGAATTGCTGGCTCATATAGTGGTTTTATTTTTTGTTTTCTGAGGAATCTCCATACAATTTGGAGTTTTGAGAAAGTCTCATATATTCTAGATATAGTCCTTTATGAACTATTTGATTTGCAAATATTTTCTCCTAGTCTATGGATTTTCTTTACATTCTAAGCAGTGTCTTTCAAAGATTAGATTTTTAATTTGGATAAAGCCCTATTTATTGATTTGTCATTTTATATATTATGTATCAAACTTTTGGTGTCATGGGCTCAGAAATCTTTGCCTAAGCCAAGTATGCAAGAGTTCCATGTTGCTTTCTTCTAGAATTTTTATAGCTTTAGGTTTAATGCTGTAAATTTTCCCTTAAATACTGTTCAGTGAAATCTCAACCAATTCAGATATATTGTCTTCATTGTTATTCAGTTCAAAATAATTTCTATTTTGACTCACTGTATGTGTGTTATTCAATTTTCAAATATGAGGGAATTTCCAAAAGATATTACCATTATTTATTTTAAATTTAATTTCATTGTATCTGAATGATACAATGATTATATCTGAATGATTTGAATATTTGAAAATTGATTGACATTTGTTTTATGGTCCAGTAAAGATGAGAATTATGTCACATTAGTTGATGTGCTGTGCTTAGTCACTCAGTTGTGTCTGACTCTTTGCCACCCCATGGACTGTAGCCCACCAGGCTTCTCTGTCCATGGAGATTCTCCAGACAAGAATACTGGAGTGGGTTTTCATGCCCTCCTCCAGGGGTATCTTCCCAACCCAGGGATTGAACCCAGGTCTCCTGCATTGTAGGCAGATTCTTTGCTGTCTGAGCCACTAGGAAGTGTTGTTCAAATCGTCTCTATCCTTAACAATTTTTTGTATCAATTTGCTCTATCAATTATGGAGAGAGGGGTATTGATATCTTCAACTATAACTGTGGACTTTAGTTAGTTTAGTTCTAGTAAACTAGTTATTTCTAGTAATTTTTGGTTCATGTATTTTGTTCTAGTAATTTTTAGTTTAGTTCTAAACTAATTTAGTTTAGTAATTTTAGTTCTAGGAAAAAATAGTTAGCTCTAGTAATGATGACCCTGTATGTAAGACAACAAAAGGACACAGACATAGAGAATGGATTTTTGGCCTCAGAGGGAGTAGGGGAGGGCGGGATGATCTGGGAGAATGGCATTGAAGCATATATACTATTATGTAAGAAACGAATCACCAGTCTATGTTTGATACAGGATGCAGGATGCTTGGGGCTGGTGTACGGGGATGATCCAGAGAGACGTTGTGGGGTGGGAGGTGGGAGGGTGATTCAGGATTGGGAGCTTGTGTACACCTGTGGTGGATTCATGTCGATGTATGGCAAAGCCAATAGAGTATTGTAAAGTCAAATTAAAAAATAAAAAAACAAAAATAAAATAAAAATTAAATATGTTATTTACATCTACTAAAAAAATAGTTAGCTCTAGTAATTTAGTTCTAGTAATTTTTGGTTCATTTATTTTGAAGTTCTATTATGTGCATAAACATTTAGGACTGTTATACCTATAATACTGAAAAATAGACAATATAATCTCTAAATGGTAACCACTCTGTGTTCATAAATGGGAGACTCAATATCACTCAAATTAATTTTCTTCACATTAACCCAAGGAATCAATACTATTTTAATCACATTCATAACTTCTAATATAGACTTTAACTAGTTATTTTCTATTATATATGAAAAATAAATGCTAAGCATGATACAGACACTCAAAGTAAACAGGGATATTTATTTCTCTGCATGCTAAGATTTACTATAAACTTATAGAAATTAAAACATTGTACTACACTCAGGAATAGAAAATTACTGATTGAACAAAACAAAGAACTAAGAAATCAACTCATAATTACATAAACTTGAGTATGATAGAATTTTCTTTGCAGATCAGTAGGAAAGAATAGATTATTCATTCAGTAGTGCTGTGGTAAATCTGTGTACATGGCAAAAAAACCCCAAGTTTCTCTCCTGTCCCACACAAAAGTAACAATTAATTTCACACAGTCAAAGCCCTAAATATGAAAAGTAAAAGTAAAATTTGGGAAAACAATATTTAAAAAATCTGATTTGGGGGTAAAAATGGGTTTCTTAAAGAAAACATGTTTGTAAGGCAAAGAATAATTTTAACTAAATGAAAATGAAAACTTTTAAGAAAATTACTATGAAGAGAATAAAAATTCAAAAGACAGATGATAATTAAAAATACAAAATTGTATGTAGAATATACCATTTTTAAATCACTGAGGAAAAGAAAAAGACAAGCATAAAAAAAGGAACTTGAAGAGGCACCATACATAAGAAAAAACCTTAACATTCAATAAACATAAAACATACTCAACCTTTTTAACAATCAGGAAAACAGAAATTAAATCTCTCATGATTTGACATTTCTTACCCAACATATATCGAAAAGTTAAAAAGTGCAGCCACTTAGGAAAATAATATAGCATTATTTTATTCTTATTTTGTTGTATCCTTATTTTCTATAATGCAACAATTTCACATACATGTATATCCTAAGGAAACTTAATGGACACGTGTCAGGAGAACTGTTCAACAATATACAGCAACATTATTTGTAATAGAAAAAAATTTTAAATAAACAAAATACCCATTGGGGTAAAATTACAATAAATTTGTATATACTCGTATTCTAGAAGAGTATGCAGCAGAGAAAGTAAATTATTAGTAACGAAGGAAGGGTTAGTTGCTTCAGTCATGTCCGAAACTTTGTGACCTCATGGACTGTAGCCCACCAGGCTCCTCTGTCCATGAGATTTCCCAGGCAAGAATACTGGAGCGGGTTGCCAGTTCCTTCTCCAGGGGATCTTCCTGACCCAAGGATCAAACCCATATCTCCTGTATTGAGGAAGGTTCTTTACTGTCTGAGACACCAGGGAAGCCCAAAAGTGTTTTATGAAGGTGTGTTATTCACTCAGTAGTGTCCAACTCTTTGTGACCCCATGGATGTTTGCCCACCCAGGCTCCTCTGTCCATGGCATTTTCTAGGCAAGAATACTGGAGTGGGTTGCCATTCCCTTCTCCAGGAGGATCCTTCCAACCCAGAGATCAAATCTGGGTCTTCTGCATTGCAGGCGGATTCTTTACCAGTGGCTCAGACTGTAAAGAATCTATCTTCAATAAGTTATTGCTACATGCTAAAACATAAATAAATCTTAGAAACATAAAGTTAAGCAGGAAAAGAAGTCAGCCGTAAGGATCTTTACAAAGAATGATTATGTTATAATATGAGGGCAAAAAAAAAGTAAACATTATTGTATAAATATACAAATATATAGTAAAACTAAAGGAAAGGAAGAGAATAACAAATACAAAATTCAGAACATTGTTGAAAGAAACTGATTGGTGTTTAAGAGCATGTACAACAGATTACCAAGTGAATGACAATATTCTTTTCTTAAAACCATTAGATGAGTACATACATGTATTATATGATATACATATATTTTATAGACTAAAAATTTAAGTAATTAAAGACTCAGAGTTCTTAAATAAAAACAGCTATAAAAACGTTTTTCTTTGGCTTCAGGCTTTTAAAAAGAGCATGAGAATAGATGAAAGAAAAGAATAAACAGCAGTTTCCTTTGTGAGATCGTAGAGTACTAACCTTCAACCTAGCCAGTCACCAAGAGCTATTATTATTTCATATATGTCTTTGGATAAAACTGTTTTAATTATCAGTCTTTGTTTGAACCAACTGCATTGTCATTCAATAAGAATGTGATGGGACATCTTAGGCATAAATGCTTGCAGTGAATGCATATATATCAGATATTGTCCTCTGTATTTATATTCAGACCTTCAAACAGCTCCATATGCAGCATGTATTATGTTGTGTGTATGTGTACTGCTTATTCTCAATTATGCTATTGTTATATCTTTAGTTATTTTTAATTTTGATTGAAGAAAACAGAAATATAATGCACTGACATTTGCTTTACATCTACACATAAAGTTATATAACAGAGAAGTTCTGCAAGAAGTGGTTACTTATTTATTGGTGTGACTAAAAATAAGAATGATGAGGGAAGGAAAGATCTCTAAAAGTTTTAAAGATGGAATATCTCTAGACAGATCATCACTGAAGTAAGTGAATAATGCCTCATATGGAAAAATAGAAAATGCATAATTTGTCATGAATATACAAACAGAAATATTAAAGGTAAAAATATAACACTAGGAGAAAGTTAAAAAATGAATGCATGACCTAGGCACTATGGAAAATCAATTTAATTATAGTTTGTTACAATAGCCCTTTTTGAATGAAGTCCAGTTTTAATTAAAATCTTCTCATTCGATCAGATGGAGCTGCAGATTTGATCAGCTGAAACTGTCTATTGTTCTTATTCATTTTAATGTACTACATTTAAGCAGTAGGAGATACACAAAAGAAAAGCATTCCATTCTTCTTCAATAGGGTCTGTTATGATTCTAAGTTTAATTAAATTAGTTGCATGTCACTTATATTACTAAAAATATCAAGCAATTTCTAAGAGATTTCATTTTCCTCGAGTCCCATGGTTACCCTCACTCATCACACCCAAATTCAAAATTACAAAAGCTATGTTGAACTCCTGTTCTTTCTTCTAGTGAACAACAGACTATTTCTTATAGTCTTATTTTCCTTTCATCTGTTCAGCTGAAAGCAATATGAATAGTAATATAAATATAAATAAGATTCAATCAGCAAATCACTTAATATCCATGTTAACAGAATAGACAACTTATCAGCTTGAAAAAGTTCATTTGCAGTTATGAAATCTCTCTTTCGTTTATAGCTTCTGTGCTTAAAAACCTACACATTATACTTTGCTCATACCTGCTTCCTATGAATAGAGTTGGATAAAATATATCTAGAAATAATCCATTGTATACATATTTCTCTGACTAAAGTTAATCCAGCTGCCTCAGAGGCTATTTAAATATTATCTTTCAGTTGTAGGATGACACTGTCTCAGGGATCCAATTTGAATCTCTGTGTAAATGTTGGCTGAAAAATACAGCAATGTTTTTTGATGTTGTTTTTAAGCTGTTAAATTATGGAACAACTTGTTTTATGGCACTAGATAGCAAATACTAATTTTGCTATTTGGGTGGAGAGGCAAGGATCTTTGAATAGAGTATTAGAAAAAATATAAAATGCCTTGAAGAAACTGTATCAGGTATATGATGATTTTCAGGAGGCCATTGTGAGAGCTTCAGTTCAGTTCAGTTCAGTTGCTCAGTCATGTCCAACTCTTTGCAATCCCATGAGTCGTAGCACGCCAGACCTCCCTGTCCATCACCAATTCCCAGAGTTCACTCAAACTCACGTCCATCGAGTCAGTGATGCCATCCAACCATCTCATCCTCTGTCGTCCCCTTCTCCTCCTGCCCCTAATCCTTCCCAGCATCAGAGTCTTTTCCAATGAGTCAACACTTTGCAGGAGGTGGCCAGAATACTGGAGTTTCAGCTTTAGCATCATTCCTTCCATGTGAGAGCTTAGGTGATATTAAAATTTTTATTGGAAATCAAAGGATAAAGGTCTCCAGTATTAACAGTAGAAAGTGTGTAGAAAGTAGAAAGTAATGTTGTTGCTTATGCTAATGTAGAGAGAACAAAATGTATCTAATTTACCAGGTGATCTAGCTAAAAAGATTTCAAGGTAGAATGTTGAAACTACTACCTGGTTTCTTCAAGTGTTTTTTCAGTAAAATCTGATTGGAAAAAGAGAAGAATCATTAAACAAAAATGATCCAGGAATTAGTAGTTTTGAAATTGTACAGTACATTCAGATTATAAACAACACTATAAATATGGAATTTAGAAAGATGGTAATGATGACCCTGTATGCTAGACAGCAAAAGAGACACAGATGTGTAGAGCAGACTTTTGGACTCTGAGGGAGAGGGAGAGGGTGGGATGGTTCGGGAGAATGGCGTTGAAACATATATCCTATCATGTAAGAAACGAATCGCTGGCCTATGTTCGATGCAGAATTGCAGGATGTAGGATGTTTGGGGCTGGTGCACGGAGATGATCCGGAGGGATGATGTGGGGTGGGAGGTGGGAGGGGGGTTCATGTTTGGGAGCTCATGTACACCTGTGGCGGATTCATGTCAATGTATGCCAAAACCAATACAGTATTGTAAAGTAAAATAAAGTAAAAATAAAAAATAAAATAAAATGGCTTCTGAATAAAGATCAAATCCTGGGCAATCTTAGGAAAAAACAATTTAAAGAACAAACAGAGGGTGTTACTGTTTTGCCAAAGATGAATAAAACTGCTATAAACATCCATGTGTGAGTTTGCACGTGGACATACTTTCACCTCTTTCAGATAAATGCTAAATCTTTGTCAGCATTTGGTATTGTTGGCCTTTCTAATGAATATATAGTGGTATCTCATTGTTTTGATTTGCATGTCTCACGTTGATGAAAAATTAATCAATAGTCAACTGAGGAATTAAGGAAATTTTTATTGAAGTCAACTTGAGCATTATAACACAAGAGACAGTCTTTCAGAAAACTCTGAGGACTGTTACACCCATTGGAGGTCAAAGCACAATTAAAAATATTTATGACATAAGAGGTTATTCATCAAAACACAATGTATTGACAGTTTACACACTCCAAATCACCATGTACAAAGCAAACCTTTACAAGATTAAGAAGGAATTGTTACCTCCTAAGGAGGTCAGGTTAATGCAGATTCACAATAGACACTAAAGGGAAAGAAGGAGGCCCAAATAGGCATAGAAAATTTCACATTTAAATTTTTCTGTCTTGCCATAAAATATGAATTTTATTTCATCACAGTAATGACATATGGTGTGGAATATCTTTCCATACACTTATTTTCCATTTGCATATCTTCTTTGATGAAGTGTTTGTTCAGGTCTTTTGTCAAGTTTTTCATTTTTCTTATTATTGAGTTCCTTACATGTTTTGTATAAAATTTCTTTATCAGACATATTTTTGAAGCTATTTTATCCCATTCTGTGACCCACCTCCTCATTCTCCAGATAGTATTCTTTTACAAAGCACACACTTTTAATTTTAATGAAGTTCAGATTACCAATTATTATTTTTCATAGATTATGCTTTTGGTGTTTTCTCTAATATGTCATCACCTCCACACAAGGTCTTCTAGATTTTCTCCTATACTATTTTCTGAGAGTGTTATAGTTTTGTGCTTTACATTTAGGTCTATGATGAATTTTTAATTTTTAAATGTCTAGGTTCATTTTTTGTATGTGATGTCCAATCGTTCCAGTAATATTTGTTGAGAATTTCTTTTCTCTGATTGTCTTTGTCCCTTTGTCAAAATTCAGTTGGCTATATTTGGGTTGGTCAACAACTTGGTTCTCTAGTCTGTTCCACTGATTTGTCTGTACTGTCACCAATACCACACTGTCTTAGTTACTGCAGTTTTAATCTTTATAATATTGTGATTTATAATAATGTATATTTGGCCTTCATTCCCATTTCTATCCTTGGTGCTATTCTTCAAGCACTAAATCATGTCCAGTTCTTTGTGAACCCATGGATTACAGAATGCCAGCCTTTCCTATCCTTCACTATCTTCTGGAGTTTGCTCAAACTCATGTCCTTTGACTCAGTGATGCCATCCAACCATCTTGTCCTCTGTTGCTTCCTTCTACTCCTGCCTTCAATCTTTCACAGCATCAGGGTCTTTCCCAATGAGTCAGCTCTTTGCATTAAGTGGCCAAAGTATTGAAATTTCAGCTTCAGTATCAGTCCTTCTAATGAATATTCAGGGTTGATTTCCTTTAGGATTGACTGCTTTGATCTCCTTGTAGTCCAAGGGACTCACAAGTATCTTCTCCAGCATCACAATTCTAAAGCATCAATTCTTTAACACTCAGCCTTCTTTATGGTCCAGCTCTCACATCCGTATGTGATTGCTAGAAAAACTATAGCTTTGACTAGATAGACCTTTGTTGGCAAAGTGATATCTCTGCTTTTTAATACGATGTCTAGTTTGTCATAGCTTTTCTTCCAAGGAGCAAGCATCTTTTAATTTCATACCTCCAGTCACAGTCGGCAGTGATTTTGAAGCTCAAGAAAATTAAAAAAGTGGAAACACTTTTTCCCCATCTATTTGCCATGAAGTGATAGGACAAGATGTTATGATTTTAGTTTTTTGATATTAAGTTTTAAGCCAGCTTTTTCACTCTCTTCTTTCACCTTCATCAAGAGGCTTTTTAGTTCCTCTTTGCTTCTGCCAAAATGTTGGTGTCATCTGCATGTCTGAAGTTGCTGATATTTATCCTGGCAGTCTTGATTTCAGCTTGTACTTTTATCCAGCCTGGTATTTCGCATGATATATTCTGCATATAAGTTAAATAAGCAGGGTCACAATATACAACCTTGACATACTCCTTTCCCAATTTTGAACCAATCCATTCTTCCATGTCCATTTCTAACTGTTGCTTCTTGACCTTCATATGTAGTTTTCTAAAGAAGCAGGTCAGGTATTCTGGTACTCCCATCTCTCTAAGAATCACAGTCTGTTGTGATCCACACAGTCAAAGGCTTTGGCATAGTCAAGCCAAAGAAATCCCCTTGCTTTTTCTATGATCCAAGGGATGTTATCAATTTGATCTCTGGTTCCTCTGCCTTTTCTAAATCCAGTTATTACAGCTGGAATTTCTCAGTTCACAAATTGTTGAAGCCTAGCTTGAAGGATTTTGAGGATTACCTTGCTAGCATGTGAAATGAGCACAATTGTACAGGAGCTCGAACGTTCTTTGGCATTGTCTTTCTTTGGGATTGGAATAAAAACTAATGTTTTCCAGTCCTGGGACCATTGCGAGTTTTCCAAGTTTGTTGACACATTGAGTGCAACACTATAATAGCATCATTTTTAGGGTGTTAAATAGCTCAGCTGGAATTTCNCTCTCCTTGCTATTCTTTGGAACTCTGCATTCAAATGGGTATATCTTTCCTTTTCTCCTTTGCCTTTCATGTCTCTTCTTTTCACAGCTCTTTGTAAGGCCTCCTCAGACAACCATTTTGCCTTTTATTATTTCTTTTTCTTTGGGATGGTCTTGATCCCTGCCTCCCGTACAATGTCACAAACTTCCGTCCATAGTTCTTCAGGCACTCTATCAGATCTAATCCCTTGAATCTATTTGTCACTTCCACCGTATAAACATAAGGGATTTGATTTAGGTCATACCTGAATGGTCTAGTGGTTTTCCATACTTTCTTCAATTTAAGTTTGAATTTTGCAATAAGGAGTTCATGATCTGAGCCACAGTCAGCTCTCGGTCTTATTCTAGCTGACCATAGCGCTTCTCCATCTTTGGGTGCAAAGAATATAATCAGTCTGATTTTGGTGATGTCCATGTGTAAAGTCTTCTCTTGTGTTGCTGGAAGANTTGCAATAAGGAGTTCATGATCTGAGCCACAGTCAGCTCTCGGTCTTATTCTAGCTGACCATAGCGCTTCTCCATCTTTGGGTGCAAAGAATATAATCAGTCTGATTTTGGTGATGTCCATGTGTAAAGTCTTCTCTTGTGTTGCTGGAAGAAGGTGTTTGCTATGACCAGTGCGTTCTCTTGGTAAAACTCTATTAGCCTTTGCTCTGCTTCATTCTGTACTCCAAGGCCAAATTTTCCTGTTACTCCAGATATTTTTTGACTTCCTACTTTTGCACTCCAGTTCCCCATAATGACAAGGACATCTTTTTGGATGTTAGTTCTAGAAGGTACTGTAGGTCTTCATAGAACCATTCAACTTCAGCTTCTTCAGCAATACTGGTCAGGGCATAGACTTGGATTATTGTGATACTGAATGGAAATGAAGAGAGATCATTCTGTTGTTTTTGAGGTTGCATCCAAGTACTGCATTTCGGACTTTTTTGTTGACTATGATGGCTACTGCATTTCTTTTAAGAGATTCTTNTTAGATTTTTAATTTGGATAAAGCCCTATTTATTGATTTGTCATTTTATATATTATGTATCAAACTTTTGGTGTCATGGGCTCAGAAATCTTTGCCTAAGCCAAGTATGCAAGAGTTCCATGTTGCTTTCTTCTAGAATTTTTATAGCTTTAGGTTTAATGCTGTAAATTTTCCCTTAAATACTGTTCAGTGAAATCTCAACCAATTCAGATATATTGTCTTCATTGTTATTCAGTTCAAAATAATTTCTATTTTGACTCACTGTATGTGTGTTATTCAATTTTCAAATATGAGGGAATTTCCAAAAGATATTACCATTATTTATTTTAAATTTAATTTCATTGTATCTGAATGATACAATGATTATATCTGAATGATTTGAATATTTGAAAATTGATTGACATTTGTTTTATGGTCCAGTAAAGATGAGAATTATGTCACATTAGTTGATGTGCTGTGCTTAGTCACTCAGTTGTGTCTGACTCTTTGCCACCCCATGGACTGTAGCCCACCAGGCTTCTCTGTCCATGGAGATTCTCCAGACAAGAATACTGGAGTGGGTTTTCATGCCCTCCTCCAGGGGTATCTTCCCAACCCAGGGATTGAACCCAGGTCTCCTGCATTGTAGGCAGATTCTTTGCTGTCTGAGCCACTAGGAAGTGTTGTTCAAATCGTCTCTATCCTTAACAATTTTTTGTATCAATTTGCTCTATCAATTATGGAGAGAGGGGTATTGATATCTTCAACTATAACTGTGGACTTTAGTTAGTTTAGTTCTAGTAAACTAGTTATTTCTAGTAATTTTTGGTTCATGTATTTTGTTCTTGTAATTTTTAGTTTAGTTCTAAACTAATTTAGTTTAGTAATTTTAGTTCTAGGAAAAAATAGTTAGCTCTAGTAATGATGACCCTGTATGTAAGACAACAAAAGGACACAGACATAGAGAATGGATTTTTGGCCTCAGAGGGAGTAGGGGAGGGCGGGATGATCTGGGAGAATGGCANCTTTGCCGACTAAGGTCCATCTAGTCAAGGCTATGGTTTTTCCTGTGGTCATGTATGGATGTGAGAGTTGGACTGTGAAGAAGGCTGAGCACCGAAGAACTGATGCTTTTGAACTGTGGTGTTGGAGAAGACTCTTGAGAGTCCCTTGGACTGCAAGGAGATCCAACCAGTCCCTTCTGAAGGAGATCAACCCTGGGATTTCTTTGGAAGGAATGATTTTGAAGCTGAAACTCCAGTACTTTGGCCACTTCATGTGAAGAGTTGACTCATTGGAAAAGACTCTGATGCTGGGAAAGATTGGGGGCAGGAGGAGAAGGGGACGACTGAGGATGAGATAGCTGGATGGCATCACGGACTCAATGGATGTGAGTCTGAGTGAACTCCGAGAGATGGTAATGAACAGGGAGGCCTGGAGTGCTGCGACTCATGGGGTCGCAAAGAGTTGGACATGACTGAGTGACTGAACTGAACTGATACTGTTTATATGTTTTTTGGTTTTTGTTTTAAACCACAGGCATACATTTTGTTCTGTTTTTTCTTTACCATATCACAAGAACTGACTGAACTGAACTGATACTGTTTATATGTTTTTTTTTTTTGTTTTAAACCACAGGCATACATTTTGTTCTGTTTTTTCTTTACCATATCACAAGAACTGCTAGTTGCCTTTCAATATGTAGCTAATCCTCTCCCTCATTAATAGAGAACCCAGCCAATGAGACACAGGAATGTGTGCATAAATTCCAAGAAGTCTCCTTAAAGGAAAGAATGGGTCCTTCTAGGTTTCTTTTTCTTCCTACTTGCTGGAATGTAAATATAATCACTGACTTGGTCAGTCACTTTAAATGATAGTTAAGATGTTTAAAATGGTAAAACAGCAAGAGAGAAAGAACTTAGGTCTCTTGAAAATGGAGCTAAGGTTTAGATGAATTGTTGGTAAGTTTTAGTGGTAAAGAACCCTCCTGCCAATGTAGGAGACATAAGAGATTCACATCCTACTAATAGCTAATTGAGTTTTAGTGCTTTCACTCTGATATCCAACTCTTTAAAAAAGTTTATTTAATGTCTGCCTATCAATTTCTCCCTGTGTTGCTATTTAGCCTGGATTCCTGGATATGTTACCATATGATCAATTTATAGTCAATGTTTTTATAACATCAAAGTTATGAATGCTACTCCTACCTTTGAAGTAGAACAACGTTTACCTAGAATCTTTAGTCATCAAAAAATGCATCTCTAATACCCAGGTAAAATAACATTTAAAAATATGCATTGATAAGTATCACACATTACACATTTTCTACTCATTGTCTGAATTTAAAGCAAGTTCTCTAGGTTAGCTACATAAAATTGCCTTTTTCTCTTTATCTATAATTGTCTTATAAATAATGAACTCACATGGTAGTCGAATGCTTTCTAAGTCATTAACCTTTAGTTTGTGGATGAAAACATGATGAGACAGACTCAAATCTTCCTGAAAATGAGATACTTTACCTGTATTGTTTTTGCTTTGTTTACAAGGATTATCATTTCATCACTGTACAAGGTAACTTTGCATCTGAAAATTCATGTCCTCAGTAGTGTATTACAGTATTTGAGGGGGTATCAAAGTCTTTAGTCTTAGAACCAATGTCTAGTCTAACTTATTTTTGAATGCAGAATAAGAAAAATATTCATATAATGACTAGGAAATTTGTCAGGCCACTATGAGAATTAACACAGTATTAAGGAAGCTGAGGTACTTTAGTAAGCCTTGGTGTGTAAGCACAGTCATTCCTGACTGTAAGCACAGCAATATATCTCTTATTCAATAAGCCAGCAAAATGCATTGTTTTTTTTAAAGGCCAGATGCTTGGGGGCAAAATAAATGGCTAGCATGAAAGGGCTAAGCCAGCAGATACAATCACATAATGAAAAAAGTTTAAGGAAACAAGTGAAACGTGAATTGTGTGGCTATCAATAAAAGCAAAATATTGACACACTACTTCTTTGGGAGGCAGTGGGGAGATTTGGGGAGGACTGGTAGGCTGAGAAAGCCTGGATCTCAGGAGAGCTGGACAAAGCAGCTGCATGCTAATGCATCACACTTGATGAAGTATACCCTCAGGTAACCTAGCAAATAATGAATTACAATCATCTAATGGAGGCTAAAAATAAGGAATCAACTCAATTTCCTCTCTTTCCTATTGAGCCTAATGCTGGCAGCATTCTACAAAAAGAAAGAATGGCACAACTTTAGAATATCTTTCCATGCTCAAAAATTTCTGTTATAATAGGTCTTCCATATTTGTGTGACATTAAATATCATAAAGGGCTTCCCTGGTAGTTCAACTGGTAAAGAATCTGCTTGCAATGTGGGAGACGTGGGTTTGATCCCTGGGTTGGGAAGATCCCCTGGAGGAGGACATGGCAACCCACTCCAGTATCCTGGCCTGGAGAATCCCCATGGACAGAGGAACCTGGAAGGGTACAGTCAATAGGGTCGCAAAGAGTCAGACAAGACTGAGCGACTAAGCACACAGCAAATATCATCAAAACAGATGATACGTGTTAAAGTTTTAAAACCCAGCAGTGTTATTCAACAATGTTGAAGAACAATATATTTCAGTAATTCTCTTTCTGCTAAATTCGCTCAGAAAGTTTGGAATAGAGTATTTCTATTTTATTTATATTACTTTTTGGCCATGCAATGTGGCATGTGGGATTTTAGTTATCCAGTCAGGGGTTGAGCCCCATGCCCCACGCAGTGAAAGTGCAGAATCTTAACCACTTAACCACTCTCCCTGACCCAAGGATTAAATCTGCATCTCTTGTATATCCTTCATTGGCAGGAGGATTCTTTACCACTGTGCCACCTGGGAAGCTGGCGAATTTAACATTCAGTTCAGTTCAGTTCAGTAGCTCAGTCGTGTCCGACTCTTTGCAACGCCATGAATCGCAGCACGCCAGTCCTCCCTGTCCATCACCATCTCCCGGAGTTCACTCAGACTCACGTCCATCCAGTCCGTGAGGCCATCCAGCCATCTCATTCTCTATCGTCCCCTTCTCCTCCTGCCCCCAATCCTTCCCAGCATCAGAGTCTTTTCCAATGAGTCAACTCTTCTTCGCATGAGGTGGCCAAAGTACTGGAGTTTCAGTTTTAGCATCATTCCTTCCAAAGAAATCCCAGGGTTGATCTCCTTCAGAATGGACTGGTTGGATCTCCTTGCAGTCCAAGGGACTCTCAAGAGTCTTCTCCAACACCACACTTCAAAAGCATCAATTCTTTGGCGCTCAGCCTTCTTCACAGTCCAACTCTCACATCCATATATGACCACAGGAAAAACCATAGCCTTGACTGGTTCATACTAAAAACAAAGAACTGAACAAAAATTATCAAAACAACCTCCCTGATAGGTCCTGTGTGTCTGAATTCTGCATCCTAGCTTTCTTCAATAAGCGATGCTTATATTGCCATCCAATGACAATTTTTTGGTTCTGAATGATGATGCTGTGGTATTGGAATTATCAAAATTGATCCAGTTATATGCACTAAATTTTCTTAAGTAGAATAGACTATAGATTATAAGAATTTTTTCAGCAATGAGAATTAAATCAAAATTTATTTTCTGGTTATTCCAGGGAAATAAGTCCATCATAGTACCTAATTCCATAACCATTCGGCATAAACTAGTAGTATTTTATAAATTTAAAAGACTGCTGATATTGATAATATTATATTTTTCCAAATTCTTACAGATTTAGAATATCTTTGTTAGATTATCTCTTTAAAGACACAAATATTTGTGATTAATACTTAGTACTATTTCTGATTATTACAGTAACTTTAGAATGTTATTTTAAAGATGTGGAAACTAAGGCTCTATAGGTAAAAATATCTGAAACCATAATTCATATACAAGTTAATAAAATCACTTAAAATACTAATAGTTCTCAACTAAGCTACACTTCAAAATCACCTGTGGACCTTCCAAAAGTACATATATCTGGTGCCTTGCTGAGAGCTGTGACTCAGAGTCTCTATAATGGAGTCTGTTGTAATTTTTAAAAATCTTTGCTGATAAACCTGATCTAGCTTAATAGAGCAAACCTGTCAAATAGCAAATTGAATGCTCCAGTATCTAAATGAAATACAAGCTAAAAACATAATGGGAAGAGTTAAAGTGGAAGGATCACCTGCTTCTCTGAGCATAAAAGAACTAATGAGAGAAACTGTGCTCATGGTTTACAAAATTGGGCTTTAGATTGTTACCAACATAGACTTTCTCTGATGCCAATCCTTCCAAGATGAATGTGGTAGGATTACTTGTCTCTTCTAATTAAGAGCAAGTGAACACAGATGGAACTACCATCTCCTCAATTTCAACTTCTTATTTCTCTGCTTTACTAGATTAAGGGCCAAAGCCTGGGTCAGTGCATCAGTAAGCACTCATGCCACTGTTCCCTGTACATATCTGGCAGATTCACTGGTGCAGCCAAGCTAATTGCCCTATTAATTCTTTCCAGATCCTACGAATTAATCAGATTGGAATGGAGAATGAAATTTATTTTGGTTCTCTAGATTATCCATTCATTCATTTACTCATTTACTAACACTTAATGCCCACTATTGTTTTAGAAATAGTGCTTGATATTGTGGACACAGTGATAAATAAGTCATGCACCCTGCAAACAATAAATGGCAGAAAAGCCCTTTTTACTTATGCCTGGCTTCCATTTCCAAATTGCTTTTTACAGCATTCATGTGCCACATGTCAAAGCTCTTCATTCAAAGATGTTCCAGTTCAGTTCAGTCGCTCAGCCATATCCAACTCTGTGACCCCATGAATCGCAGCATGCCAGGCCTCCCTGTCCATCACCAACTCCGAGAGTTTACTCAAACTCATGTCCATCAAGTCAGTGATGCCATCCAGCCATCTCATCCTCTGTTGTCCCCTTCTCCTCCTGCCCCCAATCCCTCCCAGCATCAGGGTATTTTCCAGTGAGTCAAATCTTCGCATGAGGTGGCCAAAGTACTGGAGTTTCAGTTTCAGCNGTGATGCCATCCAGCCATCTCATCCTCTGTTGTCCCCTTCTCCTCCTGCCCCCAATCCCTCCCAGCATCAGGGTATTTTCCAGTGAGTCAAATCTTCGCATGAGGTGGCCAAAGTACTGGAGTTTCAGTTTCAGCATCAGTCCTTCTAATGAACACCCAGGACTGATCTCCCTTAGGATGGACTGGTTGGATCTTCTTGCAGTCCAAGAGACTCTCAACTGTCTTCTCCAACACGACAGTTCAAAAGCATCAATTCTTTGGCACTAAGCTTTCTTCACAGTCCAACTCTCACATCCATACATGACCACTGGAAAAACCATAGCCTTGACTAGATGGAGCTTTGCTGACAAAGTAATGTCTCTGCTTTTTAATATGCTGTCTAGTTGGGTCATAACTTTCCTTTCAAGGAGTAAGCGTCTTTTAATTTCATGGCTGCAATCACCATCTGCAGTGATTTTGAAGCCCCCAAAAATGAAGTCTGACACTGTTTCCACTGTTTCCCCACCTATTTCCCGTGAAGTGATGGGACCAGACGCCATGATCTTCGTTTTCTGAATGTTGAGCTTTAAGCCAAATTTTTCACTGTCCTCTTTCACTTTCATCAAGAGGATTTTTAGTTCCTCTTCACTTTCTGCTATAAGAGTAGTATCATCTGCATATCTGAGGTTATTGATGTTTAACACACATTCAAAACACATTATAACATATAAGTCTTATGTTCAATGCTACTTTTTATTTTTAATTCTCAGAACAAACCTCTATAATAACTACTATTATTTGAATTTTACAGAGAGAGGAACTGAGATTTACAGAGGATAAGTAATTTGTGAAAGGCCACACAGATAGCAAGTGATAAAGACTTGAACCTAGTCCATCTGATTTCAGTATTCAAGCTTTTAACCACCAAACTCATCTCTTTGACATATTTTCAGGACAAGATTGTTAATATCTAAGACCTGGAAAGAACCTGATGGAGAGATTTTCATCTTCATAAATTATTCCTATAATATGATCTTATTAGCAAATAAGAAGAAGGAAGGAAAAAAGAAAGAGAGGGAGGGAGGATGGGAGAAAAATGGATATAAAGAAACTGAGGGTGAGGAATTTGCTACAAGGTCCACTGAAAGTGCACACTCCCACACACCTCCATTCATATAAAATTTCAGCCTGGCTCAGGTGCAACTTTCTCAAGGAATTAACAAAGCCTTCTTACTATTGTTCTGCAAAATCTAATTACAAGAAAGTACTGGCTATCTTCTCCAATTCACTCCATCTTCATGTCCCTCCTATTCATTATCTATGATACCATATACAGTTGAGTTTCCAGGCTCCTGAAAATTGGCTAGTTTATTGGTTTGGTTGGTTGATTTCCCTTTCAAACATGATTAATTTGGTTTTTCTCTCAGTTAAAACTGATATATGCATTTGGTGGTCTCAGTGGACCAGAGGGTCGACACCAAAATCAGATTGATTATATTCTTTGCAGCTAAAGATGGAGAAGCTCTATACAGTCAGCAAAAACAAGACCGGGAGCTGATTGTGGCTCTGATCATGAAATCCTTTTTGCCAAATTCTGACTGAAATTGAAGAAAGTAGAGAAAACCACTAGCCCATCAGGTATGACCTAAATAAAAACCCTTATAACTATACAGTAGAAGTGAGAAATAGATTTAAGGGACCTGATCTGATAGACAGAGTGCCTGATGAACCATGGATGGAGGTTCATAATATTGTACAGGAGACATGAATCAAGATCATCCCCAAGAAAAAGAAATGCAAAAAAGCAAAATGGCTCTCTCAGGAGGCCTTACAAATAGCTGTGAAAAGAAGGGAAGTGAAAAGCAAAGGAGAAAAGGAAAGATATATCCATTTAAGTGGAGAGTTCCAAAGAATAGCAAGGAGAGATAAGAAAGCCTTCCTCAGCAATCAATGCAAAGAAATAGAGGAAAACAACAAAATGGAAAAGACTAGAGATCTCTTCAAGAAAATTAGAGTTAACCTAACAGAAGCAGAAGATATTAAGAAGAGGTGGCAAGAATACACGGAAGAACTGTACAAAAAAGATCTTCATGACCCAGATAATCATGATGGTGTGATCACTAATCTAGAGCCGGACATCCTGGAGTGTGAAGTCAAGTGGGCCTTAGGAAGCATCACTACAAACAAAGCTAGTGGAGGTGATGGAATTCCAGTTGAGCTCTTTCAAATCCTAAAAGATGATTTTGTGAAAGTGCTGTACTCAGTATGCCAGTAAATTTGGGAAACTCAGCAGTGGCCACAGGACTGGAAAAGGTAAGTTTTCACTCCAATCCCAAAGAAAGGCAATGCCAAAGAATGCTCAAACTACCGCACAATTGTACTCATCTTACACTCTAGTAAAGTGATGCTTAAAATTCTCCAAGCCAGGCTTCAGCAATACATGAACCATGAACTTCCAGATGTTCAAGCTGGTNGAGTTTTCCAAATTTGCTGGCATATTGAGTGCAGCACTTTCACAGCATCATCTTTCAGGATTTGAAAGAGCTCAACTGGAATTCCATCACCTCCACTAGTTTTGTTCATAGTGAAGCTTTCTAAGGCCCATTTGACTTCACATTCCAAGATGTCTGGCTCTAGATTAGTGGTCCCATCATGATCTTTGTTAATTTGATTAATATGTGTCTGACAGTTGTGGTTCCTCTTTATTGTGGAGGTTCCTCCCTGTGGATGGGATCAGACGAGTGGTCTGTCAAGGTTTCCTGGTTAAGGAAGCTTGCTTCAGTGTTCTGGTGAATGGAGCTGGATTTCTTCTCTCTGGGGTGCAAAGAAGTGTCCAGCAGTGAGTTTTGAGATGTCTACAAGTTTGGTGTTACTTTGGGCAGCCTGTATATTGAAGCTCAGGGCTACATTCCTGCATTGCTGGAGAATTTGTGTGGTATGTCTTGTCTGGAACTTGTTGGCTCTTGGGTGGTACTTCATTTCAGTATAGGTGTGGAGGCTTTTAGATGAGCTCCTATTGATTAATGTTCCCTGGAGTCAGGAGTTCTCTGGTGTTCTCAGGTTTTGAACTTAAGCCCCCTGCCTCTAGTTTTCAGTATTATTCTTATAGTAGCCTCAAGACTTATCCATCCATACAGCACTGATGATAAAACATCTAGGTTAATGGTGAAAAGATTCTCCACAGTGAGGAACACCCAGAGAGGTTCACAGAGTTACATGAAGAGAAGAGGGAGGAGAGATATAGAGGTGACCAGGAGGAGAAGAGGAGGAATCAAAAGGGAGGAGAGCAATCTAGCCAGTAATCAATTCCCTATGTGCTCTCCACAGTCTGGAACCCTCAGAGAGGTTCACGGAGTTACATAGAGAAGAGAAGAGGGAGAAAGGAGATAGGGATGACCAGGAGGAGAAAAGGGAGTATCAAAAGGAGAGAGACAAACCTAGCCAGTAATCAGTTCCCTAAATGTTCTCCACGGCCCAGAACACACAAAGAGATTCACAGAGTTGGAGAGAGAAGAGAAGGGAGAGGGAGGAGATAGACGTGACCTCCTTTCGAAGACAATGGGCTGCCTTTCTGGGTGCCTGATGTCCTCTGACAATGTTCAGAAGTTGTTTTGTGGAATTTGCTCAGCATTCAAATGTTCTTTCGATGAATTTGTTGGGGAGAAAGTGGTCTCCTGATCCTATTCCTCCACCATCTGGGAACTCTCCCTCTCATTTACTTCTTTTATAAATTTGTTGATAAACTATTTAATAATCAGCTGTGAATCTTACATCCAATTTTGTAATCAAAAGGCCTTCTCTTGATTTTTCAAAACTACTAAAGAGCATGAACAGACTTGGACAAGTTTTGTTTTCCCAAATAGGTAATGCTTCCTAACACTGACTTATAGAAATGTTGAAATGATCATCATAGAATTTTAGAAGGTGTTCAGTGAAGCCTTTTCCACATATCTTAATTGTGACAGGATTTTACATGATCCTTCCCTTGATCACTTGCAGGTCTAATGGACACTGTTTCTATTATTCTCTGATTTCAATTTTGATTTGAGAAGATGCAAGCCTGCATTATATCAAGGGAACATGGGAGATGCAAGGGAATATTGATCCTCGGTCCTCTGAGGCCATCAGAGTAACAGCCAACAAATCACACCCCTGGTAAACTATGTCTTTGACATTGTTATGTCAAACTGAATTACCAACTAGTTGAGAAAAGAACTGTGGATTGTGTTATTATTTCATATTTATAGTGAGATATAGAAACATGCTCTGCCATTGTAGCATCACAATATTTATCAATTATGATCCTTTCAGGGATCCAATCAGAAAGTGTTATTTCCTAAATCTGGTTTCTAAGAAGAGAAGCACATTAAGTTTAACATTGAACTGTAGCTATGGCAATAAAATTATACCACTAAGATACTGACACCTCATCTATTAGATTTCCCTGGGGGTTTATCCAATTAATTAATAGTCCAATATATTTTTCCCAAATTCAAAATATCTAATTATGTTCACAAAAGGTGGTAATAAGAATCATTCTATTAATAGCTAATGCTTATTGGGTGCTACTTCTTGCCAGGCTTGACATGTATTTTATTATTTGAACTCCATAGCACTCTATGAAATAGCTTACATTTTCCTTATTTTAAAGTTAAAGGAATGGAGGCCAATGCAAGATCATACATCTGAAAAGATGTGAAGGTGAGATTTGAACCCTAACAGTAGGAGGAATGATAACTCCTAAATGTGTTTCTTTCTTTGTTAAGGGCAGGGGGAGCCTCAAAAATAGAAGCAAATCCAAAAAGGCCTTGGATCATTCTTCTTGCAGAGTACACACCGTACAAAGATTGCCAAAGTAAGGCCAATGACTGCGATATCATTAGTTTGGACTTTATTTCCTTTTCCAGCTTTATTTAAATATAATTGATCTATAACATTGCATAGATTTAGAGAATACACACAATTTGATATAGGTATATATTGTTAAAAGATTACTACAATAAGTCTAAAATCCGTTACCACACATAGTTACATTTTTTCCTGTGATAATAACTTTAAATATCTACTCTCTTTGCAACCTTCAAATATACAATATAGTATTTTTAACTATAGTCATCATACTGTACATTAAGCCCTCAGGACTTATTTATTTTATTACTGGAATTTTGTACCTTTAGATCACATTCACCCTTACCCCTTGCCTCTGACAACACATTTTATCTCCTTCCTATATTTTCTTTAATTTTTTATTCCATATATAAATGAGATCATGCAGTATTTTCTTTCTATTTGACTTATTTCACTTAGTATAATGCCTTCAACATCTACCCATCTTGTCACAAAAGGAAGAATGTCTTTCTTTTTTTTTTTTGCTGAATAGTATTCTACTATATATGTGTATATAAAACATTTACTTTATCCATTCATCCACTGATAGACACATAGGTTGTTTCCAAGTCTTGGCTATTGATAATAGTGGTGCAATGAAAATGAGGGTATAGATATTTCTTTGGCATAATGATAATCTTTTTTGGATGTCATACCTAAAGCACAAACAACAAAAGAAAAAATTAACAAATGGGCATACATACAATTGAAAGCTTCTGTAAGGCAAAGTAAATGTTCAACAAAATAAAAAAAAAAACCTAAGGAATGGGAGAAAATATTTATAAACCATGTACTTGATAATATACAAAATATATAAGGAATTCATACAGCTCAATAGCAAAAAAACAATAACAACAACAACAAATAATTAGGTTTTAAAATGGGCAAAAGGCATTACTAGACATTTTCCAAAGAAGATGTTCAGGTTGTCGATAGGTATATGAAAAGGTGCTCAACATTCCTTAGGAATTGGGAAAATGTAAATCAAAACCAAAATAAGATAACATTTCATATTTTTTAGATTGTCTGTTGTTGAAAAGACAAGAAAAACATGTGCTACTGAGAATGTGGGGGACAGGGAACCCTGTACACTGTTGATGGAAATTTAAGTTAATGCAAGAAAATAAAGTGGACAATAGTATGGAGGTTCCTCAAAAAATTAAAAAAAGAACTATAATATAATTCAGCAATTCCTATTCTAGTTGTATAACTGAAAGAAATGAAATACTATCGGTTTGACTTTAACTCCTAGCCACAGAACAGGAGTCTGGTGAATTATTCTCACCGTTGTGGATTTCCTCCACTGAGTCTGGAATAACTCCTTTTGTACTTCTAAAGGTAAGTCAGAGTCTCTGATGCTAGGAAAGTTCTCCTGATAAGATGAAGGAAGTCTAAGAGCATGAAGAATCAATTGAAAGGATACACCCACCTCTTCACAACAAAGATATCCTAGGTCATTTGTCTCAGACCACTCATCCTGTGAACTTGTCCTTTATCCTGGTAACTTCAAGACAGAAACAATCTATCTATAAGTGAAATATTGGAAAAGCTAGAACTAAAAAGAAAAGAATTTAGGCTTATTCTAAAGCAAATGAGTTCAAGTCATCCCTCAACCAAGAAACAGAAAAAGAGAGAATGGAAAAAGATCATGCCCTTGTGCTCCATGACTTTGAAACTTTTATCCATAGGCTAGAATTTGGCTATTCCAGATCAATGCTTTCTTCATGACCATAAAGGAGGTGTTGTTATAAACTCCTCCTGAAATTCAAGTTCTCATCAAACTAAGAAAAATTCTAAAAATAATAAAATAAAATTATATAAAGTTAAAATGTCACTAACTTCTAGTAGTACATCAAGGCTGTATATTGTTACTGTGCTTATTTAAATTCCATGTAAGGCATATCATGAGAAATGCCAGGCTGGATGAATCACAAGCTGGAATAAAGATTCCTGGGAGAAATATCAACAACCTCAGATATGCAGATGATACCATTTTAATGGCAGAAAGTGAAGAGGAACTAAAGAGCCTCATGATGAGGGTGAAAGAGGAGAACGAAAAACCTGACTAAAAACTCAATATTCAAAAAATGAAGATCCCCAATTCTTCCCTGCTGTTTATGTTCTCTTTCATCACCTTTACTAGCGCATACAATATCTTAGTGTGAATAAAATGAGTGAGCATCTCTAAATAATTTCAGCAACTCCAGGAGGGTGCTGCCCTTGGGGAAGAAAGTGTGGGTGGAGTGTGGGCTGGAATTGAGCTCCCTCATTTGTTTGGCTGGGCAATTTCTGAAGGGCACAGCCTGACAAATCCTAGGTGGTATTTCTTCAAGTTGGTAAATTAGTCAATACACCAGGCATGCATGATGTTCAAGCTGGTTTTAGAAAAGGCAGAGGAACCAGAGATCAAATTGCCAACATCCGCTGGATCATAGAAAAAGCAAGAGAATTCCAGAAAAACATCTATTTCTGCTTTATTGACTATGCCAAAGCCTTTGACTGTGTGGATCACAAGAAACTGTGGAAAATTCTGAAAGAGATGGGAATACCAGACCACCTGACCTGCCTCTTGAGAAATCTGTATGCAGGTCAGGAAGCAAAAGTTAGAACTGGACATGGAACAACAGACTGGTTCCAAATAGGAAAAGGAGTGCGTCAAGACTGTATATTGTCACCCTGCTTGTTTAACTTATATGCAGAGTGCATCATGAGAAACACTGGACTGGAAGAAACACAAGCTGGAATCAAGATNGCAGGTCAGGAAGCAAAAGTGAGAACTGGACATGGAACAACAGGCTGGTTCCAAATAGGAAAAGAAGTACGTCAAGGCTGTATATTGTCACCCTGCTTATTTAACTTATATGCAGAATTCATCATGAGAAACGCTGGACTGGAGGAAGCATGAGCTGGAATCAAGATTGCCAGGAGAAATATCAGTAACCTCAGATATGCAGATGACACCACCCTTATGGCAGAAAGTGAAGAAAAACTAAAGATCCTCTTGATCAAAGTCAAAGAGGAGTGAAAAAGTTGGCTTAAAGCTCAACATTCAGCAAACAAAGATCATGGCATCTGGTCCCATAACTTCATGGCAAATAGATGCTGAAACAGTGGACACAGTGAGAGACTTTATTTTGGGGGCTCCAAAATCACTGCAGATGGTGATTGCATCCATGAAATTAAAAGACACTTACTCCTTGGAAGGACAGTTATAACCAAACTAGACAGTATATTAAAAAGCAGAGACATTACTTTGCCAATAAAGGTCTAGGCAAGGCTATCATTTTTCCAGTGGTCATGTATGGATATGAGAGTTGGACTATAAAGAAAGCTGAGCACAGAAGAATTTACACTTTTGAATTGTGGTGTTGAAGAAGACTCTTGAGAGTCCCTTGGACTGCAAGGAGATCCAACCATTCCATCCTAAAGGAGATCAGTCCTAGGTGTTCATTGGAAGGACTGATCTTGAAGCTGAAACTCCAATACTTTGGCCACCTGATGTGAAGAGTTGACTCATTGGAAAAGACCCGACTCATTTGAAAAGACCCTGATGCTGGGAAAGATGAGGTAAGAAGGAGAAGTGGACGACAGAAGATGAGATGGTTGGATAGCATCACCGACTCAATGGACATAAGTTTAGGTGGACTCCAGGAGCTGGTGATGGAGAGGGAGGCCTGGTGTGCTGTGGTTCATGGGATCACAAAGAGTCGGACACAACTGAGTGACTGAATTGATTGAGTGGCCCCAATGTGGCACTTGTAGTAAAGAACCCACATGTTAATGTGGGTAATAGATGTGGATCAATCCCTGGGCTGGAAAGATCCCCTGGAGGAGGAAATGGCAACCCACTCCAGTATTCTTACCTGGAAAATCCCATGGACAGAGGAGCCTGGAAGGCTACAGTCTATAGCGTTGCAAAGAGTCAGACATGACTGAAGCAACTTAACATATATGCAGTGGCTCCAAAAGGCCATGATTAAGGTGATCTCTGCCATGGCTAGTGTGAATTTCAAATATATAAACTAATAAACAGAAATTTCAACAAAATATAGTTGGGTAACGAGAAGAGGGCATTCTCACAGCCTGGGACAATAGCAGAGCCAACAGGAAGAAGAAAAGACATTTCTTGGTAAATACTTTGTGAAAGAAAAGCCACAGACTGTTTACTACAGTCCTGACCTTTTTTTGTCTCTTTAAAAGAGTTTCCCTTCCTTTGTCCTATAGGTACTTTCACCTGGCTTGCTGTGTCTTTAGACCATGAATTGCAATTCACTGCTGATACCCAGTAAACCCATCTTTGCTGGAGAAATATGTGTCTGTTTTTTCAGATCAGAACATATGTAACTAGACCCTGGGTCAGTGTTTGCCAGTAAGATCACCTGCTAGTGTTTAGCCAGATAAGAGTTCTTTGCTAAGGGTTGTAGGAAGGAAAGCAATCAGAACAGTGTAAAAAGCAGTGAGAAGAAAAGGAAGATATGTATATACCCTCTTAGTGCTGAGCACCCTGCAAGGCAAAGCAAACGATAATCAAACTTAAGACAAGAACTGAAAAACCTGCCTTTAGATTTATCAGTGGTGAGAATTAAACTTATTTTCTTTAGTCAAAAGTGAAAATACGTTTATGACAAAAAATTTCAGCATGAAAAGAGATAAGAAGTTATATTCTTACATGATTATGAGTGGAGAATGTTTTCACTCTCAATTCTTTGCAGAAAGCAAAATTATAATGGTGGGGCAGAGGTTGCTTAGAGTTCCAAACATAGTACCTCAAACAGTGTGGGTGCTCAGTAAATATTTGTAGAAGAAATGAACAAATGAAAGGAAATATTAGGAAAGCCAATTGAGTGTGTGCCTTCAAATACCATAAGAAATGATATCAGAGAATTTCTAAGAATTCATTTTATTGTGCTTTAATTAATGACCTGAAAACAAAAACTAAGTGATCATTGGGAAAGAAAACACTTATTTAAAACATGAAATCTTTGCAAATAGCAAGTTTAGTTCATTTTTAAATGAAGCTCCTTTGTAATGTAAGTGACTAGGAGGATGAGACTGTTCCTCGCTCTGACATAAATAAGAAAACGTCTTTACCTAATTCCATTTGTTATCTCAGGAGGTCTTCTCCTTTACCTACTAAATAGTCACTCTGTTTTGTTTTGTTTTGTTTTTTTTCAAAACACTACAGAGAAACTCACTGAACCTTAATCAACTTTTTTTTTTTTTTACTTTATTTTACTTTACAATACTGTATTGGTTATGCCATACATCAACATGAATCTGCCACGGGTATACACATGTTCCCCATCCTGAACCCCCCTCCCACCTCCCTCCCCATTCCGTCTCTCTGGGTCATCCCAGTGCACCAGCCCCAAGCATCCTGTATCCTTCATCAAACCTAGACTGGCGATTCGTTTCTTATATGATATTATACATGTTTCAATGCCATTCTCCCAAATCATCCCACCCTCTGCCTCTCTCATGGAATGCAAAAGACTGTTCTATACACCTGTGTCTCTTTTGCTGTCTCGTATCCAGGGTTATCGTTACCATCTTTGTAAATTCCATACATATGTGTTAGTATACTGTATTGGTGTTTTTCTTTCTGGCTTACAAACTAGTACAACCACTATAATCAACCATTTAGAGTAGCTATTTTCTCATATTCTGGCTTGTAATTACCAATTACATTATTTTTTCCTCAAGTAGAAGAAATACTTCTGGACTTATTTTGATTGATTTTCACCAGGCCACTCTCTTGCATCTTTAAGTAGCATCTTATATAAAAGAGTTTCAGTTTTGCTTAGTCTGTGCTAATAAAAACATTTACATTTTTAGTTATTTTTAACATAAATGTATTTATTTTAATTGGAGGTTAATTACTTTACAATATTGTATTGGTTTTGCATACATCAACATGAATCTGCCACAGGTATACACGTGTTCCCCATCCTGAACCCCCCTTCTTCCTCCCTCCCCGTACCAATCCTCTGGGTCGTCCCAGTGCACCAGCCCCAAGCATCCAGTATCATGCATCAAACCTGGACTGGAAATTCATTTCATATATACTATACGTGTTTCAATGCCCTTTTCCCAAATCATCCCACCTTCACCCTCTCCCAGAGTCCAAAAGACTGTTCTATACATCTGTGTCTCTTTTGCTGTCTCGCATACAGGGTTATTGTTACCCTCTTTCTAAATTCCATATATATGCATTAGTATACTGTATTGGTGTTTTTCTTTCTGGCTTACT